>JAQGCF010000148.1:0-13233 GCA_034699405.1 Hermanniella punctulata | reverse complement strand
ACCATAACAGATAAAAATATGGTTCCAATTGTAATAATGTGTCCTCTTATGACCTCTTTCTAATGAAATTAGTCAAAATCGAAAATTCGAAATCCATAAAACCCCTTTATAATTAAAATGTATAAAATAAATAAATAATTTTAGAGTGAAACAAATGTTTTTTATATATTTAAAAAGACAAGTTCATAAGCCCACAAGTTCACAAGCTCAGCTCAAAAATAAGACTTATGCGAATAAGCTCAGCATGCGTAGATAAAATATAACAGAAAACTCAGCTCAAATTTTTTTGAGCTGAGCTTAAAGAAGCTCGAGCTTAAGCTCGAGGATTTTAACAAATGCCCACCACCATTTATAACTTTAGCAAAAAATTTAAAAAACTTATTCTACTGTATAAAAACTAATTTACATATACTTTACCGCCTCTGAGGTAACCCATTATAAAACAAAATTTCGATAATTCCTTTCCTGATTCTTATATAATTGAGATATGAATTTTACTAAAATTTCGGCTAAAATATATTCAAAATTTTATTGATATTTGTAATACAGCATATAAAATAAAACCAAAATTTTTCAGAAATATAATTTAATTTTGCAATTCTAAAGCTGTGATGTAAAAAGTTTTTCTCTTACTTTAATCATTTTAAAAACGGTTCATTTATGAGAGATCTATTCAAATATATAATTACAAATAGTTAAAAAATTAGTTAATAAATATTAATATTGCATTAATCAAATAATGAATGCAAACACGGGGGGCTTAGCAGTGTCATCTCTAATTCATTCTTCTTTAAGTTGTATTTTATTTTTTATCTAAAAATACTTTCATTGGAATACATCTCTGCAAAAAGTTAGGATTTTGTTCGTATATGTCGCTCAAATCGCTAAAGCTTTATAAAGCGCTTTGAGCGACAAATGCGGACAAAATCACAAATTCTTGGCCGACCTGTATTGCGATGATTCAGTCATTCATTTGACAAACATTTTAATTATACGTAATTTCTGGATGTTTACACTTAAAAATAACACATGTTTTGTTAAATTCATGTTTTAATGCAATAAATTGTTTAAAAGTTTTCATTTATTATATTTATTTTATAAAGTAATAAATAAAATGCTTTCCATTTCTTCAAAAGTGATTTCGCGGCGAATTTTTTACGCATTTAGAAGTAATTGCATTAAAACTATTAACACATTCGGAACAAATAAATTAGAAAAAACTCTTAACACAAAACAAAATCAATTCCAAAACATCAGATCACAACCCATTGGTTTCGAACAAAGACTTCATCGAATCGAGGATTTGGTGCGGAGAGAGGGAAGAGTCAGTCCAATGGACATCAATCTATGTCTCAACGAATTATCAAAATGTATTTGAATTATGTTTTAATTGCAAAACGTTTTAAACAAAATTATTCCAATTATAGCGGAAAGAGTTCGGCCGACGACCACTCAAAGTCTTTTTCTGATCCGCAGCTGTGGAGCGCTTCCATCAGATGAAAGCCGTGAAACGCGAAAGGATTTGTGTCAGCGATTGTTTGACACACTTTTGAAAAACAGTGAATTCGATGTTTCGCATTACAACCAGTTATTAAGGGTTTATGTCGTCAACCAATTCGACTTCAATCCCATCGACTTTTTGGAACAAATGCAGTCCAACGGCATTGTCCCAAATCGGGTCACTTTTGTTCTAATGATCGATCGTTTCTGTCAAACGGGAAACGTTTCCGAAGCCATCAAAATATTAAAACACATGGAATCTGAGGACATGTTTATCAGTGAACCCATTTTCAATTCACTTATTTTTGGTTACGGAAAAGCGGGTAATCTTCAAATGGTTGAGCAGACCATCACTCAGATGAAGGCTTCCGGTCTCGAACCGACTGCGCAAACATATACTGCACTTCTCAGTGCGTATGCGATGAATATAGAAAATCCCGAATCGGAACAAAAAATCAATGACTTATTAGAAGAAGTGAACCGAACGGAAACTGTTTTGTCCGAAACTAATCTCTTCGAAGTCTTAAAACACATCGCTTTAGTCGACAGCGAATCAAAACTATTCGATGAGTTATTCAATAAAATCAATTCCAATAAATCCATTAATTATAATAAGAACTGTTTAAATGTTATCAACGATTTATTGTCTGCCAATAAAGTTGAGGTCGCGCTCAGACTCTATGAATCAATGGTTCCACCGGAAACACAAGTAAGAAGGAAAACAGTGGGAAATGCAATGATTCGAAGTATGATTCGCACAAACATTTCGCCGAAAACAGTTATAGGTTTTTGTGAGAAATTGCAAAAAGAAGAGAAGAATAGTTTTGCGCTCAGGTATGCGACAGAAGTGGCCTTAAGTTCGGCCAATCTCTCCGATAGTCGCGCCTATTTAAAGCACTTCAGTCTTGAGGCTCCTCTTCGTGTTCACTACTTCTATCCCATTATCATTAAATGTCAAACTGAAGACCAAATTTTTGATGTATTGAGTGAAGACATGGCATTACTTTCTGGTTCTTATTACTCCGCATTGAATGAACTCTTTGCGGACTATATTTGGACCAAAAAAATATTAGACATCGATTTGTTTATCGAGAAATGTAAAGCCATTGGCTTTTCATATGCCATAACTTTTAATTCATTGATTCGATATTATATCGCAAACAAACGCTACGAAGAAGTGTTTGATTTGTTGTCTTCACCAAAATATTCGTCAGTTATTTTGCGAAAGAGAGATCTTATTAATGGATTGATCGAAGGCATACTTACGTCTGCGTCTAATGTCCCAAATATTGTAAGAGTACTAAAAGCAGTTAGTAATAATCCTCAGCGATTCACCCGAAACGCAGAGGAGTCCACTGATATTTTGGGAGAATTTTTGTTGGCTTTAAGCAATAAAAGAGTTTCACAGAACTTATTGAACGACGTTTTGAAGGCATGTAATAAATTGTCGGTAAAGGTATCGAAATCTTCTGTCGACGCTATTAGCGATCGAATTACTTTAAGTCCAGAAAACGAGGATTTGTTGTCTAAATTGAGACTTCACGACGGCCTCCGAGGCGTTAGTTATTACAACGCAAATGACTTCACTAAACCGAGGCATGAGATGAATCTCGAAGAACTCGAAAACAATTTAATTGAATTAAGATCTAAAGGTTTAAACACAAGAGGACTTTTGCGGACCCTTTTGTTGGCCTATTGTCGACGAACCAAATTCACTGACGACGCAAAGAACGATAAGTTAGTGATTGAATCACAGAATCGGGTGAAACAACTCTTAAAAGAATTGGAAGAAAATGAGTTTGAGTTCACTAATGCTATGTTCGCGTCGTTAATGGAATTCTACACTAATTGTGGGGACATTGAGTCAGCGCTTGAGTATAGAAATAAGATTTCAGATGACTTTCAAATCGATAGCTTTAAAGTGTTTAATTTGGCGCACCTTTACGTCAAAAATGGAGACATCAGTAAAGCTATTGATTTGATTAAAACAGAAAAGTCTCGAAGAGTTCATTCAAATGAAAGTGAAGAACTACAGAGCCATCAGTTTAGGACCAAAGATATGAGTATTTATAGATTACTTAACAGTTTGATTGACGCAAAAGTTGAACCAAAATTCTTAAAAGAAGTCTTTGAACTATGTATTGACTATTCATCAATGGTTCCCACATCAGTAATGGCGGGACCACTCGTTAAAATACATATTCAAAACCAAGACTTTGCTAAAGCATTGGAAGAATTTGAGTATTGTGTCAATAATTATGGCATAACTCCCTGGAAATCACAATTATTCCAACATTTCATCGAAAAAGAAGATCAAATCAGTCTTCAAACAGTTGTCGAACACTCCCATGAAATTCACGGAGAAATGAATACAATAGTAGAATTGGCGGCCATTTGTGTCGAAATGGGTAAAACAAAACAAGCGGTGAAACTATTGTCGACTCCGGGACTGCGAGTCAAACCACAAAAACTGGATTTCATTTCCGAAACTTTTATTAAATCCGGAAAACTCGACGAATTCGAGCAATTCATTCGTTTGTCAAAAAATGTATTCGATATGAATTGCGATCGTTTGGTATACCATCTGATCAGAGGATGTATTGCTACCCAAAACACTGAGAAGGCGTTAAATTGTTGGACTTTAATACAAGAGGAAGACATACAGCCCAGTGATAATACTCTTATATTGTTGGCTAATTTTTTGGAGCAAAATAACATAACTGTGCCCTTTGTTGTTCCTCCCAATCCCGACGATAAACCAATCGATTCGAGTGAATTACAAACAGAAGTTGACGTTCAAAGTCGAAGACCTGTCGATGATATTAACATTCAATTCAATATAGCTATCAAACGATCAGATATTACCGAAGCCTTGAGACTAAAGAAAGTTATGGAATCGAAGGGAAAAACTCTTTTAATGTCACAAAATTGTTCCCTAATTGAAGCTCTTCTTAACGCTGACCGAATCGATGATGGGTTCGAGTTATCCAAATCATTAATGGAGTCCAAACTGTTTCCGGCGCCGCGAATAATAAACTACTTGTTATCTAAATTATCATCGATTGGGGATTACCGACGAATAGAGGAATTGCAGCCGATTTTACCCGAATTTTTGCTGCAACACAATTCGTTTACTAATAGTTTGGGCATCGCTTACATCAATAGCGGAAAAACAGAGGAATTGCTGAACGAAAAGTTGGTGTCTATGAAACCGTTCCCTTTGGGGGCGTTCCTAAAGATTCTTAACGTGAATCCAGAGCTCGAACAACGTCTGCAAAACATCGCAAACGATTTGATTCGTGAGTCGGACTTCCATTTGCCACTCAATATGATTTGGTTGAATTGTATGAAAACCGGGAGATTCGTAGACGCGGACAAAATCTATGACTCGTGTCCTAAATTCAAAGATTTCCTACTCTTCACCTCTTTATTGGATGAGATTCGAAACAATAAGAATATAGTGTTGGCTCAGAAACTCGCAGACGTTATTTCGAAGTCAAACCTCACCTCAAAATCTATAGGTATCGCATACTCGGCATTAATAGACGCGCACATGGAGTTGGGCCAAATTGCTTTGGCTGAGGAGGTGGTCATCAATGATGTCATGAATGCAAAGGTTAGAATTGATCCAAAGACTCAAACAGAGATCAAACTCTTGGAAGTCGAGCACTTGAATCGCTCAACAGTTCATCGATTGGTTAAATCAATCCGAGAGACGGAGCACAGGGAACCCAGATTTTCATTAACTTTCAAAAATAATTCATCGACTGTAGTAGACAGCAGTGCTTCTGTGGACAGTAGTACCGGTAGTAGTAGTAGTGATGAGGAGGAAGTAGTAGACGTTAAGACTAAATGATTTACTTCTGAATAGAATTATTGAAATGATATTATATTTAGTCATATATTTGTCTTAATTTACATTTAAATTAGTTTTTGTCATAAAATAATACAATTATTCTATAATAAAATGTGTTCTTATCGTTAACTGTGAGCCTAAATGCACGTTAAGTAACATTTGTTAATATGTACGCTAATTATTGGCCAATCCCTGAAACTCGGGTACATGTGGTCGTCATAATTAGTGACCACTCCATTATAACTGTGTAATAAAGCGCTTATATTCATTTATATGTTGTGGTTTTGTATTTGTAATTCATGCGAACCAACAAATAAGTAGTCATTTGTGCGAAACTACGTTTGGATAGAGTTTTAAAATGTTGTGAAAATTAATTCAAAGTAAATGAATTAGAGATTAATTTTCACAAAATTCTAATGACATAATAGTTGGGATTAGTTATTGAAATGTTACCCATACTCACTATAACCGAACGCAAGTTCAGAAAACTCAAATTTTAATCACAATAACACTCAGAGGCCTCCTATCCCTACAAAGAGTCATTGTTTCATAAATTTTGATTAGATTTGATACGAATTTTAAAATGTTTCGTATTTTGACAGTCAGTCATCGGTAGTCTTATCAAAATATGAATAATCAAACTATTGATGATTAATCTCCACTATGTGTCAAAGTTTTCTATACAAAAGTAGTTTATTTCATAAGCACTGAATTTCTGGTTCGACGCATGCATTCAATTATTTACTACAAAAGTTCAATATTTAATTGTTTCGCAATTTTAATCAATTATTAATATTTTTATAACAAAATGAGTTCAAAAACAATATTTATTTATATATTGAGTACAAAATTTGATAACAATTGAAATAATTGATAAAATTGTGTCCGAAATCATAAAAAATGATTTTTTAAAAGTTATTAAAATCTAATTAATAGCAAATATAAGTAAAAAATTGTTCGAATATGTAATTAAAGTATAGCTCTGTTAAGATATTTACACTTCTTGTGACTAAACCAATGGATAACTCGCAGAGGAAGCGATTCCGCATTGATTTTGTTTATTTCGGGACATTTTTATGTATCCGCTGTCACCCCAAGACGTACCCCAACTGTTTTTAACTATCCAATAGTCAACACCGTCGGGAGTGGTTCCATAGCCGACCACAAGAACGCCGTGATCTAAGTTCTCGGAACTGCACTCCACCTCATCGTAAACTCCTGTTGAGTAAAACTGAAACGATTCATGACTGGCATCGATGGCCACCGAAACGGGTCCAACAGTTCCGACGGCTTCTTTCAATTTGTCTTCATTTCCCTCAGGAATATCAACAAATCCCGTGTCTGTGGCGCCGATATTACGAGTCTTAAAACGACAACTTTTATCCTAAAGAAGATTCAAAACAAAATTTCAATAAATATACCGAAAGTGAGGCCAGTCTTACCTTTGCTTCGTAGGGATAACTCTGTTCAGTGTCGACGCCATGATTTTCTCTAATATAAGTGAAGGCGTTATCCATAAGCCCTCCCTCACAGCCGTTGTTACCATATTTTCGCGAACAGTCGATGAGATTTTGTTCACTCAATGAGGTTAGAGATCCTAATTTCCTAAAGTGTTGTCCTTCTAGTGCTCCAGTCTTTTAAAAGAATTCATTAAATACGGGTAATTAAGAATAAATACCCCATAAATAACTCACTGTAGAGAATGCCCAACAACTACCGCATTGACCTATTGGTGCAAATCAGCAAAATTTAAGTGTTTTTGTCATTTCATTGATATAATAAGGTTTCAAACCCTGATCTTTAATGGGAGTCACGTATCCCTTTTGCCTCCAGTCGACCTGATCTGGGAGTACAACATTGGCAGGACTTAAATAAGTGGATCCAAAGGTAAAGTTTTCACTTCTGTAAGATCTTCTAAAGCCATTCATTATGGCGATGAACTCGTGGTGCAGAAGATCCCCGTATTTATTCATAGCCAATGTGTACCCCTTGAGTCCATTAGCGGCCCTTTGATTGTGTTTTGCGATTTTGTGTTTGTTTTCCATAAATACTTTGAGACGAAAGTTATCCTCACTTATGTCGTCAAATTTTTTGGCATATCTTAGCTTAAAAGCCTCCCATTCCTCGGACACCACATCCTTGTAAGAAAGTGCTACGCAATTGATAGCTACCACTGAACAGATCAATAAAAGTAGACTCAAATGCATTTTTAAATGCGAACTAAAAGAGAAAATTTTAGGAATTATAGTATTTTTAGTTTAATATTCAGTTAATCATTAGATTATATTCAATGGTAAGATGTGGGCAATCGCTGTAAGTTTAATAAAACTTTGGCTAAAATACACTCTCTTTCAAAAGTAATCGGAATAAGTTTGAATGTATTTCTAAACGTTTAATTATATTTAGAAAAATGTTGTCTTTTTATGATTCAATTAAACGATTAAAACTAAATAATATTATCAATTCATTGGAAGAAATTTAATACATGAGATGATTCACATTAGAATTATGTGAATATGATATCGATATCTAATGCATCAAAAATTGATTACTTTAAACAAATATGGAGTTTGATTACAAAAAGATGCGCACAATTATTAATGAATAAAACACTTATAGAATGGTATAACTAAACAATTTGAAGAGTCATTTGTGACCATTTCGTAACTTAAGTCATATATTAAATATTCGGAATATTTTAAAATTCTTTTATTATTCTAAACAAAGTTTAATGAATTGCGATTACTTTCGACACAACCCATAATTAAATTTAAGGTCAAAACAAAGTGAAATTCAAAATACAGATTAAAAAGTAATTAAAAATTTTAAATTTCAGCACAAATATGAAAAACGAAAAATGAGAAAAAACTTTAATTAAATTTGGATTAAATCAATGATTATTTGAGATTCAATTTAAACACCAAATGGTCTCAAAGGTAGGAACAAATTAGACAATTATTTGGTTATAAAATATTAAATTTCAATAACAAATTACATTATTTAACAAAACTATAAAATAATTTTTGTGTTAAATGTTTATAAAATGTTTGAAACAATTAATGAAAACTATAAAAACTTTATTCGTTAACAAAAGATTGTTTTCACTTAAAAATTATTTTAAACAAAAACTATTAACACATAAATACTCACTAAATATCGATTAAGTTTTTAATTTGAAGATTCAATTAATTTAGAGACAAAATAAGGCTTTTTTCACCAATACTTTGAGTATTTATGAAGAAATTTAAGTGTTTATTAAAATGATAACCAATTGAAGGGAAGTGTATGTGATTTGAGATCAAATATTAAGTAAACAGTATATCATATTTGAATAAATAATTCTTATTAATAGTAATTGATTTAAACATCAATACAAATGATAACACAAATCATATGACTCTTCTGATGACTTACTTCTAGATTTGAAATACAGTTAAACCTCAACAATAAATTTGTATTTATTTTACTAATAAAATAACAATTTATTGATTTGTTTTAATTAGTTTGGGATTAATTTTGCGAAAATACTATGAAATGTTGACTTAGTTTTAGTAATTCAGTGGTTAAATGAGTTTTTGTTTACAGATTAAATCAGATTTAAATGTTCTGATAACTTGTGATATGATTAAGAATAACCTCAAAGTTTAACCCCCTTTGCAATGCTATTTGAGCGTTATTGATTGGTTGGCTTGTGCCCAACTAATCTCCCTGTATTTATGCATTCATAAATGACAAAAAATATTGTATACTTTTTTTTTAACCAAATGATATTACCATAATACTATTTTATTATAATAATATTGATTAATAATTAATTAATTTGAATATCTATTGATTGCCTACAATGATTGTGCGCTCAATAGATTTATTTTTAGCCGCGGTATAAAATATTTTGTATAATGTTTAGGAATATAAAAATATTCTATACTATATAAAAGTTTAAAATTTGAATTTATTGTTTAAAAATAGAAATTGCATATAAAAGTTGTAAAAAACAATTTATTTTTAAATATAGAATTTTATTATTTTTCCAATACAGTAAAATCCATGTTTTTGAACTGTCAAAACTTACTTGTAGGTTCATAAAATGAACTATCTAACAAAGTTTTAACAAAGGATAACACAAGTTTTAAAAAATATAAAACATTTTTATTCTTGTTTTTACGTGTATTATAAAAACTTGAAAACACTTTCAATTACACTAAACTTTAGTGACTAAACAGTAATTCAAAAAGAAAAATCTATTATTAATTTGATGACTAATTTAAATTTCACTGTATATTGTGTTTTATGTGTAAATACTATGTTTTTAGTGATGGGACAGTGCCTCTATCGGAATATGAAGCTAGGGGAGGCTAGTTAGAGAAATGTCAGTAATTGTAAATCGAAAAAGTGTGTCCTCTGTTATAGTCATGGTTAAGGCATTCATTACACAAATACGTTATACCAATATTTTAATCGGTGGCAAAAAACCAAATCCAATGAATGGATATATTAATCTAGAATTTTCTTTCATCAACAATACAAATAATAAATAAAGATTAGATGTGACGATCGCGTCACGTATCCCGTGAGGGCATTGATATTTCTAAAAACCTCTACGTATGTCTATTGGGATAATGTGTGCCAACATTTTTTTGATGGTGTAGTGGCGGTCAAATATTTTTAGACATTTAGAGATTTTAGAAATTATTATGACATTAATATTAATTACCGGTAAAATAAAAATTAGTTCTGTTTTCTATAAAACTTTTCTATCAAATTGCAAAATAGGATTAAATGAGGTCTTTATAATGAGTTTTTTTTTGTAACGGGGTTTATGAAACAAAATTTTTTGATAATAAAAGGAAATATCATCCATGGAATACCAATACATGCTCTGAATTACATTATGTTTATATTGAAAGTTGCACTAAAATTCAAACTAATTATGAGTCATAATTGCAATGATTTTAGTAATATTTTTTTAAGTTTATGCTATTAGAGGCCAATAAACGAGAAAAATTGTTACTATGGCTAATGTTTAATCAAGTAATTGATTAGGTGTTCAAAAATAATTGGATTAATAAATAATGATGATAAAAGGCTCGGGCTGAGCCTAGACTCAAAATTCAGCTTGAACACCTTTTTGAGCCTACAGGCTCTGAGATCTACTTAAGCATAATTTTTAAAAATAATATTTTCTATTTTATATACTTCTATATAAAGTTTTTTAAATAGTTAAATAAAAAATAAAAATATATTTTTAAATTAAGTTTTTCATACATCAATTTTTCATTGAAGCACCAGGCTCAGGCTCTCATTTTAAAAATAGGCTCAGTCTTCTTGTTTCTTAAAATATGCTCAGACTCAGAACTGTTCGAGCGTAGGCACACCAGGCTCAGGCTCGATGTGTTCGTCATATTATCATCATTATTAATAAATAGTTCAATAATTGCCCCCTTGTGTGAGAAAAACTGAACTGAACTTTGATCACAATTCAAAACTAACCTATTGTTAGATATGTTGTAATATGGATTAGATTATGTTAGAGTTTAATGTGAACTACAGTATTGTATTTGTATGCGATTCGTATTAATGAGATATTTGTCAAAGAATATTATTAATGGCATTAATGGCAGTGTCTTTGGATAATAGTTATAATAATAATCCGTTTACCGGTAATACTATTAAAGGAAGTCTAAGTAATTTTGAAATAGAGAAGAGTATAGGAAAGGGTCAGTTCAGTGTTGTATTTAAAGCCAAATGTAAGCAAAACTCACAGATAGTTGCGCTCAAAAAGATACAGATTTTTGAGATGTTGGACGCGAAGACTCGCTTCGACTGTATTAAAGAAATTAATTTATTACAACAGTTAGACCACCCGAATGTCATCAAATATTTGGCCTCTTTTATTGAGAACAATGACCTCTACATAGTATTAGAGTTGGCCGACGCGGGAGATCTTTCCCGACTCATCAAATACTTTAAGAAAGAGAAGCGATTAATACCAGAGAAAACAATTTGGAAATACTTCGTTCAGATTTGTTCGGCTTTAGAGCACATGCACTCCAAACGTGTTATGCACAGAGATATAAAACCGGCCAATGTTTTCATGACTTCGAAAGCCGTTGTCAAGTTAGGCGACTTAGGCCTAGGCAGGTTTTTTAGCTCACGTACTAATGACGCCCATTCTCTGGTGGGGACCCCCTATTATATGTCACCCGAACGTATTCAAGAGACAGCCTATGATTTCAAGTCAGATATTTGGTCGTTGGGGTGTCTTCTCTATGAAATGGCTGCACTACAGTCACCCTTTTATGGCGACAAAATGAATTTGTATTCCTTGTGCAAAAAAATCGAGACCTCTGACTATCCTCCCATACCCTCAAACATATACTCTAAAGAACTGAAAAGTATTATTCAAAACTGTTTGGAACCAAATCCAGAAAAACGGAGCGATATTTCAAGTATTCTCAAAATTGCCCAAACAATGAACATGAGGTGTCTTCAAACTGCTAGAGCTTCGTTACCTGTTAGCCCCCAACTTAGCCAACACTCGAATACACCAATCAATTCCATAGACCAACACTCGGGCAGTAATTCATTGGATCAGGACATGCAGGAAAGGCCTGAACCCCAAACTCACTCTCATAACAGCCAACAATCACTTTGTTTTCCCCGATTGTGGACTAATGGCAAAAATTGAATTCTATTGGCTCTAAATTGTGTTTTTTTTAATTATTACATTAGATTTAATTTTTTTTATTAAAAAGTTATTTTTAACATTAATTTATAACAAATAATTTTAATTAACTCAAACGTCATTTGATTACTGAATAAAGTCTAAAATTTCTAATAATTTTTTATTTAAATAACTTATGAGTTTTTCACATGAAAATATTGTATGTCCTTTGATTCAAGGGTACTTGTGCTCTAGTATAAGCAGTTTCTCTTTATCATTAAATTATCTACAATTCGATTATAAGAAACTTTTTATTACATAAATAGATAAATAAAATTATGTCAAACAAAAATGTCAATTCATTAAAATTATTAGCCTTAGAGTTATTATGGCTTAAACTTTAACCTTAAGAGGCCCTGCCACTTGTCATCTAATGCCCCTGCCAATCTAATGCCACTTTTATTGACGTACTTTTTATTCTTTCATAAAATCATACAAATTCATTCATTTATGAAAGATTTATTCAAATATAACGATACGACAAAAATAATAGGGATGTTATTAATATCAAATATATGTATTTTAAAGAAATCTAATAATTTGAAATAGTTTTTGATAGCACACAAGCAAACATTTTTTTAATAAGTTTTAAAATATAGTAACAGTTACATTATCACGAAAATTTAAAACCTGTTTATGCCATTGCATTACCAAAATTATTGCAAAAATAGTTAACACCAATAGTTGAGGTAATAATGTTATTAAATCAAAGTTCAGATTTTTAATAAAAATGATAACAATAGTAAATATGATTGCAATTAATTTGAATTTTTCAGTAGTAAAAATAGAATAAATTAAAATCTGAGAATGTCAGTGTCTAATGGAATTCTGCCATTTGGATTGAGTTGATATCCCTCAGCAAAAAGAATTTTTTCTGACTTTTCTGTTTGTATTGGGTCTATTACAGCAAAAGGCTCTCCACCTCTAAGAATAATATAAAGCGCACCAACTTTCTGCTTATGGCTCTATGTCTTTGAGCATCTCAGAGAGATAGTTAATTAGAAAGTTTTTTGATTTTATAATAAAAATATATAATTTAATTAAAGTTATACTTATGAATCATAAGCTGAGACCGATTTTGTAGCTGAAGTTGTAAAGGAAGATGCCAACTTTCCATGGAGAATTTGCCTACAAGTCAAACACAAATTAAGTA
>JAQGCF010000147.1:0-13246 GCA_034699405.1 Hermanniella punctulata | reverse complement strand
TAAAATACAATAAATTATTGATATATTAACTAAATAACTATAGTATTAATATAAACCATTTTAATTAATATAATCAAAATAATCATAAAAAACTTTGGTTATATTATATTAATATGTTTTACTTTTATGATTCAATGATTATTTAATTTAATCCCTGATTTACATACTGCTATTCTAATAAGTCACAAGTTATTAATTAATATTAATACCAAAATAATCAAATAAAAACTAAAAACAAAAAAATCACATTTTATTAATGTGTTAAATTTATAATTCAATTTCAATTTTTCGTTTTCCCCCCACTTGTTTCACCTTCAATTTTTCTTTTATGAGCTAAAAAAATTAAGACAATCAATGCTATATTTAATATTAGAATTTAGACCACAACACCGAATGACCATTACAATTTTTTAAAAATATTCTCAACGGACTAGAATTTTATGTAAATTCTGAATTTAAATTGAAACAAACTTGATTCGAGCTTATATTAACTACATTTTTCAAAGTTATATATTAAACATCATGATAAAAGACTATCATAATAACTTTATAATTAGGAATTAACAAATTTACGGCGGGGCGACGAAACTATATACTACATTTTTTTCGGAAAGTGCAGTTAAAAATTTCGAGTATATATGTTCTTAAACTAAATAATTTAACTTTTTTTCATATTTTAGATCAATTTTTAGAATTTAAATGAAATGACAATTTTCCACTTTTCTATTGCAGTGTTAATTTTAATTTAATTTTATATTACTATTATTATTATAATTATATTTATACTTATATTTATTTTACAGTAATTATTGTGATTAGTAAAGCTTTTTTCCTTACATTACAGAAAAGGCACCCCAATTCGGCCCATTGAATATAATGCTTTCAATTCTGTTTATAGTGAACAGGTCAGCCAGTTTTAAATGTTCATTGTAAGCAAAATAAATCTTAATATAAAAAATTTTATTTATAAACTTAGCCACAAAAACATAGAACATACAAAATCATTGATCATTGTAAATGTCTGTTAGATTGTTTGAATGTATTTTAGTTGAGCACTAGTAGTTTCAAAACAGTATTCATCACTGATAATAATATACTGAGAATAAAAAAGAAGAATATCATATGATTTCAAAGTTATCGTTTGGAGTTAAATTGAATCTCTATTTAACAGGGATGGCGAAACCCGAAAATGACAGGGGGAGGTATTTTGCTATATATATTATTAGAAACTCAGGAGGTTTAAATGCATTTTCTGAGACAATTTCCCTATTTTTCCCCATTTCTTCGAATTTTTCACTCATAAAAAGGGCTTTCTTCAAAATCACAGGGGTTATTTTAGCCTATTCTCCTCCCTCTGGCCATCTCTGTCTATTTATTAAAATGTGAAAAATAGAACTTCAGGGACTGTTTGATTGCTTAAGTTAAGAATAAGATGAGAATGTTTTTTAATGAAATTTATTTACAGTCAGGGATTATCAAGATGGGATTACTCAGTTTGAAATACCCCCACCCCAAACGTAAATTTTTTGGAAATACCTCCAATAGAGATCGAAACGAGGTACCCCCCCCAGGGATGGCCAGACTCAAATTTTCTAGGGGGGGTCTGAGGGGTACCATGTTTTATTGCAGTTTTCCTAGACAATTTTCCTAATTTTTCTCATTTTTTAGGGGGGTATAGGGTTTATTGCAGTTTTATGAGACAATTTCTCGAGCCTTAGGGGGGGTTTGCTTTCCCGCCAAAAAAGTACCCACCTATACCCCCTCCTCTTGCCATGTCTGCCCCCCCTGAAGTATCAAATAAAGAAAATAATAGCGATTCTGAATCTGATATTCAACCGAGGACAATTCAGAATTATAGTGATTAGCATCTGAATATTTTTATCAAAAGTGGGCCAAAAAGCAATCAAAATTCTAGCAATATTAGCACAAAATGTTGGAGTCGATAGATGTGCGCTTCCTAATATGCCAATACAGTTAATTGTTTGCAAAATCATATCAGATTATCATTTTAAAGTATACACTTATTTTGGATAATAATTTTTCCCAACAATTTTGTCTAATGTCAACTGAGATTCAAGAAGTTGAGACTTTTAAGAAGAATAAAAGACTTAAAGAACACATTAAATACATTGAGTTGCAATTCGGAAAATGTCTTTTTGGCATAGAAATGCTATAACAAAATTTACCTTACCTTTTGAAAAAAATATTTACCTTTTGAAAAAAATTTAGGCAAAAAAATTCTCAAAAAAATTTACCTTACTCCCCTCTATGAAAAAAATTTTTTATGCAAAAAAAGTCTCCAAAATGTCATAAAAATCATTTGAATACGTTTTTAAGTTTAATGGTTTTAAGTTTAAGTTTAAACAATGCATTTAGAGCACTTTTAAAAATATCCCCCCAAAACGATTTTTTTCAAAAATACCCCCCCTAGAAATTTTCGACCAAACCCCCCTAGACCCTCTCAAGAAAAGTCGATGCTTGGTAATCCCTGATTTACAGTGTATGAATGTAAATTAATTGGAAAAAAGCATACAAACAGTTTGTACTGAATTAAAAACAATATAAATTAACCCCCATGTCTTTTTCTAAATAAGGTACATTTACCAATTTTGAGATAAATAATTTAAAACTTAACTTATATTTTGAGTATTCTTTTATTTAGTCGTGATTTACATTTTTGACAAACCTTTTTACAAGGATTGTAAACATTTTATCAATAGTTTATTTATATTATCCTTAAAGCGTATGATTAGACACTTCACTTTATAGTTATCTTTAGTAGTAAATTACATATATTTATATAAAATATTTATTTTTGCTAATTATAAGTCATAAATAACTTGTTTTTACTCTAATTGCAACTGTTCTCTAAAATACTATTTGAGAGAATTTTAAACAAATATTTTTAAATTTTAATAAAATTGTAATAAAAATAAAATTAATGTAAAAGTTTTGTTCCTTTATTGTTGAAAGTGTGGTACAGTCTTATACATTCATTTTTAAACAGTAATAATTTATTACTAATAAAAGTTATTTTTAATTTTTAAAAACTTAATACTGGATTGTAGTCAACAAACAGTTAAAATATTGTATCAAAAAGTGATGTCTTTATTAAAATTGTTTGCGATTTATAGAGTTTTTCTCTACTGTACATATCTTATAGTATCCAAATTCACTAAACTATTAAGAAGTTGTTAATAATAACACTCAGTTTTGATTAAATTTATATTAAAATAAAATTGATTTTCTTTATAATATTTTTAATCTATTTTAAAATTGAAAATTTGAGTTAAAATAGTAAGAAATTGATATTAAATAAAGAATAAGAACTGTTTTTGAAAGTAATACCAAAAACAATATTGATTTTCGTCAATTCATTGAAAAGTAATCCCCGTAAATGTCCTGAACATCTCTTTTTATTTATTGTGTATAATAAAAATTTATATTTGTTTAGACGGAAATATTTATGTGGTATAGAGTGGATGAGACCAAATGTAGAGTACAGTACAGTACAGTGCAAATGGTTTTTGATTTTAGCATTAAGAAAAATAAAAACTCTATTATCCAGAATAATATGTTTTATTAATATTTAATTAATATAATATAAAATATTTAATCAATTAGTTAATTGTTTTTATAATTTAGTTTTAATTACTCACAAAAAACTAAGCTATGAGTAAATAATTTATATGAGGTTTTAAACTGAAAAATATATTTAAAATAAATAAATGAATTTTTTATTGCATGAGATTTCAAATATGTGTAATAAGATTTATACTCGGATACAATAGTTCAGATATTTGTCTCAATTTATATTAAGATAAATTGACTGATAAAACGAAATTTATTTGAAAATAGTATCGAAAGTTTATTTTCATTAACTAATACTAAAGTTATATAATATGGAAATACATCTCATTTATTGCCTAATGTTTTATCACTTACACAAAATTTATTTATCCTTTTTCTAAGAATAGTCTAAGTTTTAGCTAATTCTTATTATAATAAGTCAATAATCCGGGTATTATTGAAAATACTATAGAGAATTGTAAAATATTTATACGAAAATAATTTCCTGAATCATAAATATATAGTGAGTATTAATGTATTGTCTTTTTATTTATCTATAATTTGCTTTAGAATCACAAATAAATTTATTATTAATTAAAAATAGAAAATAGCGTTCAATAACATAATAAACTAAAATATTAATCAAAAACTTTATTTATTTCGACAAAACATTTTAGAAATAAAGAAACTAATGGTTATTATCTCTCAAAATTGTAACTACAAGTTAAAAGCATATACAACATAGTATAGACTTTATTCTTAATTTAAATTAACCCACATAAGTTAAAAATTAATTTGTTTTTTTATTTGATTAATTAATTGAAACAAAAAACTGGAAAATTTTGTTTATTTAAATTAGTGGCAAAACTTCGAGAATTAGATAACTATTTACTTTTATAACAAACTTTTACTACTATTTACTATCTAAAACAAAATATCTTAAGCTTCACTATAATGTGACTCAGTAGTAATTTTCGTAGTTAAGAACTTTTATCATACGATATTTATTCATAATGTTTTAATGAGATCGTGTTTTAAATGTTATTTCCATAACTTATTTCTCAATTTTAAGCAAATATTTGTCGAAATTTTGAATATTTAAACAAATTGTATAAATCAATCAAAATTTGCTTTTGACAACAATTTGCTGTTAAAAGCCAATAATTAGTTGTTAAAATTGTTGCATATATTTAATATCAGGGTTGAAAAACCTAAGCAAACAGTGTCAGAGCCTAAAACAAATTTTTATTGTTATTATTAAGAATTACCACTAATTTTAAATATGATTAAACAAAAGTTTTTTTTAATAATAAGATTATCTGTCAGTAAAATTAAAGATAACTTTATTACTACAATATGAAGACTATTAAATCCCATTTGATTAATGAAATTTAAACACTATCTAAAAATGTTTATTTTATATATGAAATCATTCAGTAATAAAATTAATTTAACAAAAAATCTCAGATTTAATGCAAATTCTTTAGCACTAAATTAGATAAAAAGCAGAATTCATTAGAATTTTTCATTTAATTAATTGAAATAAAAATAATAAATAACTTTTACATTAAGCAGAGTTACGACATTGGTATTAAGTGTACAGAGAGAACTCAATCAGACTATGTTAACCTGTTATTCATCTCAGATTCTCTTGAATTTTAGTATTTGAAAATATCAAACGGAAATTAAAGGAAATAATAAACGGTTAGTGTTTGTAGAAGTGTATAAAACTTGTCATCATTTTATTAAATAAAATTTAAGTTACATTTTATAATAAAAGTAAAGTACGTGTCTGTACGTACGTGTAGTATCATTTTTACTTGGTTATAACATTGTGTTATAGAGTAAATTTAGTTTTTTCTTTTTTTTGTTAAACAAAACTCTATATGTTATATAATTTTTAAACAGATATGTTAAGTGTTCGTCAATTAATATCAGTTTTAAAAATTTTATGTAATATTTTTAATATAATAAAAGCATTCATATTTCAATGAAATATTAGTAAATGTTTGAGTTGAGAATTAATGACTTTGCTTGAGATAATCTGATCTCACTTTGTAGTAATGGGATAATTGTATGATTTATAGACAGGGATGGCCAGGGAGGGTGAAAAGGGGAGGTTAAGTGGCGATATACCCATTGTGATTTTGCAGAACGCCCTTTTTGCAGGAAAAATTTCAAAAAATAGCGAAAAATATGGAAAAAATAGGAAATTGTCTCATAAAACTACAATAAAACATGCAACCCTATACCCCCTCTCTCGATTGAGGTCAATTATATAGCAAAATACCCCCTGTCATTTTCGAGTCTGGCCATCCCTGGTTTATAGATATTTTGTTATGAAAATTTTAAGTGACTAAAAGCTAATGTTTTTTGAACACTATAGCAAACATGAATTGATAAAAAGTAATTTTGTTTGAACAAGAATAAAGTGAAATGAGCTATTGTAAAATAAATAAATAACAACTTAGAGCAACAATGCAATAATCAGACATAAGTGACATTATATGATAGACACGTATTAATAGTTTCAAAATCAAGAACTTGTTTAAAGAAATATTCGACAATTTTTTTTATTGAGTTCTATAAACAATAATCATTTATTTTCTCATTCAATTTCCGTTAAACATTTTCTTAGCTAACATTTGTAAGTATTGTTTGTGTCCTAACAAAGCTTACAGTAAAATAATTTAAAACAATTAATTCTATAGAAATTTTATCTTTAAATTTACTCAATATATAAAAAAGTTTACTCATTCTAAACGCTTTTATTATTGAATCCAAATAAGATTTGAGAAAATAAAGTTAAAATTTATTTCGAAAGAAATATTATTTTTAGAAATTTTTACTCATAAATACAATGATAGGAAGTAAACATATTTTTTATTAGATTGTGAAATAAAAATTTTATTAAATTCTCAAATTTCAAAATTTTTTAGTTGCATTACTCTGTTATTACAAATATTGTGTAATATAGGAAAATATATAAATACTTAAAAACTAAACGCAGGTAAGCACTACCATAAGTAATGTAATGAATATTTTAGATATGGAAAATATTTTTATTAAATATTGACATAAATAATATAAAAAATTAATACAACAATAGGCATTCAATTCTATGAATAATTTTTGCATAATTTTAAACGTAATTTATTTTTATTTTATTACTAAAACTTTGATTTGAATTTATAAATGGGACGAGAAATTCAATCCTAATATTTACGTCAATATATTTTTATACAAATAACACTTATTTTTACTATAAAGAAAAATTTATACATTTATAGTACTCTACTTTCTTTATGGCTATTGTTGACTATGCAAAGAGTATCTTATTATAAATTTATTTCAAGTTTCTAAAGTGTTATAAAGATAGCACTTATACCCTTTATACTTCAAATGCAATAAATTGTTTAAAATGACCAGTTCGACACCAAAAAAACATAAATTTGCAAAAAACAACATTATAATTTAAACTATTAAATAAAAAGCATATACCGGTGTAAATAATAATTTATTTATGTAAAATTTTTATTATTTTGATTTAAAGTTAAAAATAAAAATTTAATTGCTTACATATAGGAATATGCTTGTTTATTTATAAATTTTAAATTAAATTGTTAATTATATAATATTTGTGGTAATATTGTTATTTTAAATAATTAAATGAGCATGCAAACAAGAAATTAAATATTTATCTTGCTAACTTTAAAAATATTATACAAACTAGATCAAACTAGAGCCAATCTACAGGATACTATAATAACAGTATAATTTGTATGAAAATATTGTTTATATTTTATTTGATAGTTACAGTATATTATATTTTGATAACAATAAATTTCATATTACAGTATACACATCAAAATACAGAGTAAAATACATAAATATTTTTATCCAATGCTTTTAGTTCAAAATATAAATAAATTTTACATAATATAAAAGTTTTATACGTATTTTATAACATTATTTTGACAGAATTTTTATAACAATGAAAAAATAATTCTAACTTATTGTTTAAAATATATACTTTATAAACTAAACAAACTAAATTCAACTGATACTCTTAAGTTTTTGGTTCAGTTTAGTATATAATTTATATAAAATTTTACATAAACTACTCTATACTCTAAAAAGTTAATTTTTGAAAACCATAAATAAAGTGTTCAAAAGTTTTTCAACATTATTAAGTAGGATAGACTGTATGTAAGCCATAAAGAAAAATTGAATAAAAACCCAAATTAACATAAAATAATAACTTTTGCACAAATAGATGCCGACCCATAAGATAAGCCTAATTGACGCTCAAATCAAATTAAACAACATTTTAATTATGTTTATAATTTGTCTTCAATTTTGACAAATAATTGTTAAGCAATAAAACTCTATTTATTTATATTCGAGTGACTAAACTTTGGTTTAATTTATAGACAAAACAATTAAATTACTAGTGTTTCATAAAGCGCCACAAATTTTATATATAATTAAAACAAATTTACAAAAAAAGTCTCACATATACTAAACAATAAGAAAAAACTCAGCTTTTGATACAATTGACAAAACAATTTAGTAAAACATTTTTTATTAATAATTGAAGCAAACCTACTGGAGTCGAATGAGATCAAACAAGTACCCGAACATGTACTCCAGGACATTGATTGACAAATCGCATTGTTATTGATCGTAAAAGTGTGTTAAAACAGAAGTGAGTTTTAGTAAAAACACTCATTACTAAAGTGTAATTAACTTTTATACTATACAACACTTCTCAGACTTATGGCCACTTATCCCCACCAGAAAAAATGCTTAAATCTACTGGATTACAATCGGGTAGTTTAGTCTTATCTTTTCGACTTCAAGAGCTCCTGTAGGCATAACATACGGTGAATACTGAGATCCAGTATTAATCCCAAATAATTTTTATTATTCTGATAAGATTGTTGAGCGCAGAGAAGTTTTCTCATGCATACTAGACCTGACGGCCAAATGCGTGCAATCTATTCCAGTAAATGGAGTTTTAAACTTAATATAAATGCATTGTTTTAGTTATTGATTAGTTGGTAGAAAACGCTCGTAAACTCTATGTCTTTATTATATTATATCGTTTTTCTTCTATAAATTTATTGCATATAAAAATCATATAATTTTTATATAACTTTTAAATACAACATATCCTCACTATAGTGTACACATATATAGTAAAGCGTAAATAATATATGAAATATATAAAATTTATTACCAGAGCGCAGATACTGTTATAAATATTATATTATCATATCTGGTCTTATCAACAGTTAAAGTAAATCTAATTTAAGTAATACTTTCTTCACTATAAACTGTTGTCGATTATATCGGGTGTGTATTTTATTTAAGAGTCTATTTTGGGTATTATGTAATTTTATGAAATGTTACCTAATATACAGTACTTTACATATATGTAGAGTAATTTACTTTATTTTGCTCTTTTATAAAAACATTTTAACGGATATATACTTTCAAATCTGTTTTGTAAAAATGTTTTTAACCAAATATCAAAAATTTATTGCCAGTGCTTATACTCTATGTACAAAAAACGATATGATTTTTTCAAAAGGATTATAATTATTAAGCAATGTATTGATTGTGTTAATAATTAATTATTAAATAACAATAAAAAACTCAATTATATTATAAAACACATTACCGGTCGCTTAAGCATATAAAAAGATTAAATACTACCACAACTGTAAACTTAATAACCAATTAATTTTATCATTAATTACTAATCTAATCGCAACATCAGTGGAATATACACATAAGGAATAGTTTTGGTAGTTTTGGGTACAAATAATTTGCTATCAATTTCCGGTAAATTATTCTCAGGTTTATTATGAAAAAGCTATCATTTAGTGTGAAGTGTGGGTAAGGAATAATTTAGTGTCTACTTACAAATGAAGACTTGTTTGGTGACAAAATGGCTTTCGCAGTGGGTGTCCTGTTGGGTGGTGGAAATAATTAACTCGATAGTTCTCAAAAAACTCAAGTGGTATTATATCTTGTTGTCCTGTTTGAGTGCCTGCTCCTTGAGTCCATATACCGACTGCCGCCATCACATTATTAACACATTACTAATAGAAAACACTTCTCAGAAAACATTTTTTTCTGTTAACTTAATATTAATATTCATTTCAATTCACTTGAATTTATATAAATAAATAAAAAATTTGCGTTAATTTAAAATAACACACATTTCTCATCTGACGTTTATGTATATGAGTACAGAATATTCTGTACTTTTCACTTGAGTTAAGTATCATTTCGGAGAAGTTGTTATTATTTTTTAAACTTCATTATAAAAGATTATTAGCTATAATACAATAAATACGTTAATATTAATATATTTTACAAATAAAAAAACATTTTTAAATATAAAGCAAAACATTTTTAAGTGAAATTCATAACAATTTTAGTTTCTATTATTGCCAATATTCATGTTAGCAGATCTTACAGGTAAGCAATTACTATAACTAGTGCACAGAGAATCCAGTCTAGTATTGATTCCTACTTATTAGATATATGCAAACATAACATTAAATAGAATATAACAAAATTTTTACTATAAATTAATGACATCTAAAGACCATAATCACAATAATGATAGGTATTATTCTTTGGGCAACATTTCAAATACAGTAATTATTTATAGATATCTCAATAAATTTTATTCTATTCATAAAGTAGAGGAAAAAAATACACAATAATTATCACTCATTTTTGGCACATTTCTAAGCCTAGACTATCAACACTTTCTCGTAAATCACATAAAGTTTAATAAAAATTTTAAAATATTTTTAAATTCAATTTATTCTGACATAAAGTCTATGTTTTATTTCTCAACACATCTTTTCTTTAAATATTTACGAACTTTTTTTTAGAGCCAAACAAAAAACAATATGAAATAAAAATGAGAGAAAAAATAAGTAAAATATAAATTCAATTCATTCACCAATAAAGATAACATAAGCATTAATAGAGGAGACCGGGATTAGAAGTAGTAATGGGGAGTACAAAGTGGAAGACAAAAAAAATATTTTATTGAATAAAAGATAAGTATATTTTAAACTTACGATTCCGTTTACATTTGGAACATAGTGGGCAGCGGTAGGCATATATATTAAATCATTTGTAATATAAGCAACACATTAAGGAAAGGGCAAAAAAATAATATAAATTTTTTTGGCGATATTTACTTCATTCTAATGGATCACATAATTTATCTTTAAAAATATAATTCACTATTGCTTTAGAGTGAGAGATAAAAAAGCAATTCATTTGATTTTCTAGACAATGAGTGTATTTACTATTTGAAAAGCACAGGTATTCACGCAATTTAATCAAGTATATGATGTTTATATGCAATCTATTTGGGTAAACGAGTACTGAATTTTTAGATCTCCCGAAAGTGAAAATATCAATGATTGGGAAATACTTGCGAGAGGTATAAACAGATGAGAAGAGTGAGGAGAGAACAGGAGAGAGACTCAGTGAGTGTGTGAAATATGGATAGGGAGGCAATGGGAGAGAGACTCTGAGAGAGACGTGTGAGGCTTATCGGCTGAGTCGGCGCTCTTTTTAGTTGAATCCAAAGCAATTCAAATAAATATTTTTCTCTCTCTTTAAAGCTCTGATAATTAGCGTGAATAAGACGGAAACGCCAGTAGTATTAAACTTAAATTTCAATGAGTTTTCACACAATAGAATATTCTAATTCCCAGAATTATTTATTTGCATTGCATTTGTAGTATAAGTGAATTCTTGTTTAAAACAATTGGTTATCTCAAACGCAAATTATTTACTTATTTACTGAACACTATATGCAAATTGTTTTCAGATGAGATCCCGGCATCAAAAATGCAAATTTCCATTTGAGATCGCATTACATCTCAAAACAATTATAAAACCCAAACGGAAACTGAGAATTTTTGTCCATAATCTCTGGTATTATAGGCATTACTATTGAAAAATCTAACGCAAGAATTATTTTGCAAAACATTATTAAAGAGAATTCAAATTTATTTTTATATCAAATCAATTATTTTGAATTATTGACAATACTTTTAGGACATAAACTTTTATGTAATCTCGAACTCTGAGTGAATAAATTAAATTCCCTCTGAGCTCTACGAGTGCTATTCAAGACAATGGGCACACTTGACCTGACACTAGGAAGGAAGGCATCGAAATGAAAATATTCCTCTTTTATTAATATGGTTTCGGCTTATTTCAATGTGCATTTTGTGCTACCAATGCTTAGCTCAGTGTGAGTTTTTGCTAGATATATAACGCATCAATGGGTTTACTGTTCAATATTCACTATTCAAATGTTCTGGTTTTAAATTCTGGGCTTTGAATTAATAACTAGACTTTTGTGAAATCTTAAATGCAATAAAATTCCTCAAATTCTTTTCAATTCAATATCGTTGTTATCCTACCAGTGCTCTCAATTATAGATGTCTAGTTGTGATTGTTTTATTAAAAATTAGTACTTAATTAAACGAATTATATATTAATTACCAAAGAATTTATTAGATTTTAAATAATTAAATAAATTTTTAAAATAGTTTTGTTATAATCTCTTTTCGATACAAACTCATGAATAATATTGGATTTCTATAGAATTTATATTAACTTTTCTCTTGTATTATGAGTTGCTATAAATTGTCTCCTATTTTAAACTGGGATTTGAGAATAAAAAGTAATAAATTTAAAAATTAAAATATTTTTATTACTTTGAGAATTAGAAAAAATACTCAAATCTTCAAAACAGTTAATGTAATGAAAAAAATTGTAATTTGAAATGAAATGAGATTTAATTTTTCTAAAACCTTGTTTTTTAACAACTGTTTTGCACAGATAAGAGAGTAATTGACATCACTTGAGTTTCGCCACCCATTTATCAAAGTCAAGCTATAAAACTATCCTAAAGTCTCACCAGTGATATAATAAAAAATTTTAATCATTGATAAATGTTTTAATTTTCACTTTAAATATTAAAATATTTTAAAGAAATATTCATAAATAAGAACAAAATCTTATAATAATTCAAATTATTTATTCATTATAATAAAGTCAAACATCAATTTCACTTTAAAGTCCATTAATATTCTTATAAATATTAATGAATTAATTCTAAAACTTAAGAATTTTAATATAGAGTTAAAACAAATAATAATAAAATTTAATGAATTTTTGTGTTTTACAGATTAATATATAAAATATATAATTATAGGATAATATATATTATATAATATATATATTATTTCAACACATATTATATCTAATTTTTGTTTTCAAGTTATACATAAATTTTAATTAACAAAAATCTTTTGATATTAATAATAGATAACACAAATTACAAATAAAAAAATATGAAAAAACTAGAATAAAAACATTTTATTTATCGATTGATAGAAATGAGATAATATATAAATATTATGAAATTTAATGAATGCAATAAAACTTTAATTAAAACACATTAAAGTTGATGAACTCAATGAAAAAAACATTTAAAGATCTTTATTCATAAAGAATAGTAAAAGTAATCAATATTATATAGTAGAACAAGGTCGAATAACAATGATAATGCTCATATTTTTGAGTATTTATATAATATCAATGTTTGTATATAATTAAT
>JAQGCF010000146.1:0-13257 GCA_034699405.1 Hermanniella punctulata | reverse complement strand
GCATTAATTGATTTACTCAAAGAACTCAATATCAAACCAAATGGACTAATCGGTCACTCGATTGGAGAACTGGTTTGCGCTTACGCTGACAATTGTATCAGTGCTGAAGAGACTATAGTTATGGCGTATTGGAGGGGAAAGTGTATTGAAGACAATATTCAAAACAATGGAAGAATGGCTGCGATTGGTTTGGGATATAAAGAGGCAAAAGGTATCTGTCCTTCAAATGTATACATTGCTTGTGATAACTCTAAAGATTCTGTAACTGTTGCCGGGGAGGAAGAGGCTATCAATGAGTTCATGAATAAAATGAAAGATAATAATATTTTTACAGCATGTGTAGAGAGCTGTGGGATTGCATTTCATTCACCATTGATTTACAAAATTGGAGAACAATTAACGGATAAACTCAATCAAATTATGACTACAAACAGAGCAATGTCTGCGCTTTGGTTGAGTACTAATTTTAATTACAGCGATTCAAAGAAAAACAAATCTAAGACAATAACTGCGGCATATTTTGTCGATAATATTTTATATCCCATTTTGTTTAGTGATATGTTGCAAAAAATTCCCAATAATGCAATCGTTGTTGAGGTATCTCCACATTGTTTATTGCAATCTATTATTAAACGCAGTTTAGGTCCAAATATCTCTTATGTGCCGCTTATGAGGAAAAATAGAGATAATATGAATCAATTGCTTTCAAGTATTGGACACTTATATACACTTGGATTGAACCCTGAAATAGAAAAACTCTATCCAAAAGTGGAGTATCCCGTCTCCAATGGAACCAGATTTATAGCCCCACTTGTGAGATGGGATCACAGCAAAAACTTTACGGTCACCAAATATCCTGACTTTTTCAATACAACTACTCGTAAAAGTCAATGCTTTTCAATAAATTTAATGGTAATAAAACATATAATCATTTTATATTAAAAACACATATTTATAAAGAAATTATAAATAAATATAAAATTCAATTATAATATTATTTTTCTTAAAGAATATGTTTTCAAAGTCTTGTGTTTAAATTATTTTAGGATAAGGAAGACGTTTATATAATGGATCACAATATTGATGGCAGAAATCTATATCCAGGAACAGGATATTTGTTGTTTGCGTGGAAACAATTGGCTTCTCATTACAATCTCACTTACGAAGAGCTGGCCGTTGAGTTTAGAGATGTGGTACTCCATCGCGCGACTATAGTATATGGAAATGGAGAAACAAATTTTAACGTTAGCTTCGATGACAAGAGCGGAAATTTTATGATCAGTGAAAACGGATCCATTGTTGTCACCGGAAAGATGTTTGCTTTGAGAGAGAATTCAAACTTAAAATATCAAAACATTTTAGGGGAAAACATATATACAGATAGAAATGCAAAGAGTGATGTCTTGTATAAAAGCGATATTTATAAAGAGTTGAAACTACGGGGATATGATTACGGACCAAGTTTTCAATGTCTATCAAAAGCTTATTTTGATGCCCGAAAAATTCAATCAGTTATTGAATACACAGATAATTGGGTCACTTTTGCCGATTGTTTGATACAAATGGCCATTTTAGGAGTCAATTCCAGAGCACTTTTCCTACCTGTTCGAATTGATCTCTTAAGATGCGATCCCAAAGTTCTTTTGGCTGAAGCAAAGAATGGGAAGAAATTGAATAAATTTAAAGCTATTTTTGATTATGATTTGAAAATAGGAGTCACTAAAGGTCTCGAGTTTTGTGGAGTAAAAGCGAATTTAGTTCAAAGAAATGTACAAAAACCAGTTGTGGGTGACTATTGTTTTACTCCATTTGACGAAATTGTTAGTCATAAGAATGAGGAGGAATTGGTTCAATATATTAAAATATGTGATTCATTTGCCAAAACAATAGCACTTAAACTCAATATATTAACAGAAAGTAATGAAATTGTATTACAAAAGGATTGCCTTAAAAACAATAAGACTTATCTCTATTCACTTCTCGAAGATATGCAAACTTTAAATGAATTCGATATAGAATTTGTCAAAAATAATAACAATTTTATTAATTTAAACAAAGATTTCTTTTTGAGATCAATATTTGACGAGACATTACTTGACTCCAAACTAATAACTGTTTATCTCAATAAGAAAACTATTGATTTGAAAATTTTAGAACTCAATGACTCTGAAGATGTGATGTTTTCACAAGTGTGCAAATGCTATGATCCCTATGAATATGATCTAAGAATGAATTACATACTATTACACCCATCGCCTGAAGAGTTGTCGAATAATTTGACGAACAGTATTACTGTAGTAAAAAAGAGTCGAGGAATGCATGAAATTCCTACAAATATTAAAGACATTGATTTGGTTTTGTTTAAAGTCAATACTGAGAGTAGTGTTGAATATAAACAATATTTGCTTTCAATTTGGGATCAATTGAGATCAAATGGCTTTCTTATGGTAGTATTCAGAGATAGTATAACTTTTTCGGAGACTATTCTCAACAAATTATTTGGATTAAAATCATTTACTTTAACACAGAATGAAATCATATCCACAGCAGAGGAGTTGGGGTTTGTTTTAATAGGAATTACTGAGAGTATGTTTAATGTGAAAACTATTCTCTTTCGCAAAATTACTATTGATTTGAATCTCGAAAATCAAATATTCGTTAGAATTTCTGATAATTTTGAACAATGGATAGAAAAACTTAAAGAAGAGATTAAATCAATACATCTGAGACCTGAAGGAGAGAACATTTGGCTCATTGCTAGTGATATATCAGATAAAGGAGTTTTGGGTTTAATTAATTGTTTAAAAAAAGAAACGAACGGAACGAGAATTAGATGTATTGTCAATGAAAACAATGAGAGTATTAATGGCACAGAGGTGTTGAGCTCAGTAATGAAAAAGGATTTGACATTCAATGTAATAAAGGATAATAAGTTCGGATATTATAAAATGAATGTTAAGAAGTCTATGACTGAGTTAGTTATGACTGAGCATTGCTTTTTGAATACAAGTGTGAGGGGAGATCTGGCAAGTCTTAAGTGGTTTGAATGTCACCACAAGAATTGGCCCCTCGGCAAAAAACAGAATCAAATACTATGCAATGTTTACTATACAGCTCTCAATTTTAGAGACATTATGTTAGCAACGGGTAAGCAAAATGAAATGTTTATAATTATTGATTTACTTATTCTTTATAATAACTTCAGGCCGATTACCATCCGATGCTCTTCCCGGTGATATTGCATTACAAGATTGTATTTTGGGTCTCGAGTTTGCGGGAAGGGATGAAAACGGAAATAGAGTTATGGGAATGATTCCCGCAAAAGCGTTGGCCACTACTTGTATAGTAGAGGATCCGGAATTCTTATGGCCAATACCTGATCACTGGTCAATGGAAGAGGCGTCAACTGTTCCGTGTGTTTATTCGACCGCTTATTATTCACTTATTATTAGAGGAAATCTGAAGAGAGGGGAAAAAGTATTAATTCATTCGGGAAGTGGTGGTGTCGGACAGGCGGCCATCAATATATGTCTTAGTCTTGATTGTCAACTCTTCATAACTGTTGGATCGGATTCTAAGCGAGAATTTCTCCAAAAACAATTTCCAAAACTGACGGACAGAAGCTTTTCGTCTTCTCGTGACTTAGGCTTTAAAACTCATATAATGCATGAAACAAATGGTGTCGGCGTTGATGTTATTCTCAACTCATTATCTGATGATAAACTTAAAGCAAGTATTGAATGTCTCGCAAATAACGGACGCTTTCTGGAGATCGGAAAATACGATATGTCTGTCAATACAAAATTAGGTCTTTTTTGTAAAAATTATTTTAATATTAATTTTTTAATTTTTATGTTATATATTATAACAGATTTAACAGAATTTATAAGAAACAAATCACTTCACGGAATACTTTTGGATTCATTGTTTACTACCGATAAAAACACATCAAAATATATGAGAAATCAGAGAAAACAAATTTGGAAATTAATAAGTAATGGAATCAGAAGTGGAACCGTTAGACCATTAAACAGAAGAATATTTAACAATAATGAATGCGAGGAAGCGTTTCGATATATGGCTAGTGGTAGACATATGGGGAAAGTGGTTATTAAGATAAGGGATGAAGAAATGGAGGGAAAGTTAACCACAAAATCATTCAAAATGTTAGCCAATCCGAGAACTGTATTCAATCCAAACAAAGTCTATATAATAACAGGAGGTTTAGGAGGTTTTGGATTAGAACTCATTCATTGGATGATTGAAAGGGAGGCAAAAATATTTTTGGTTACTTCAAGAACTGGACCTAAGGATACCTATCAAAATTCAAGGCTTAGATATTTTCGTGAATTGGGCGCAGAAATCTATATCTTTATCGGTGATATGACCACTGCTTCAGGTGCTAACAACTTATTACACAATGCATTAAATATGGGTCCAATTGGAGGTGTCTTTCATTTAGCAATGGTTTTGTCGGATAGTATTTTTGAGAACCAAACGATCGAAACATTTAAAACTGTTTGTTCAGTAAAATCCGATTTATTTATTAATTTGGATAAAGAGTCGCGAAAATTATGTCCAAAAATAGACTATTTTGTTGCCTTTTCCTCAGGAATTGCCAGCCGTGGAAACGCTGGTCAAACCAGTTATGGATATAGTAATGCAGTTATGGATACTATTTGCGAAATCAGAAGATCTGATGGTTTACACGGTTTATCAATTCAGTGGGGAGTTATTGGAGATGTGGGTATTGTTGTGAAGACTACTGGCAGTGATGAAGCAGTTATTGCTGGAACTGTTGCTCAAAGAATACATTCTTGTTTACAGACTTTAGATTCATTACTTCAATCAAAATATGGGATTTGTATTAGTTTTATCAAATCTGAGCCTAAATTCTCTTCATTTGATAGCAAAACAGATCTCAGCAAAAGAGTGGCTCATATTTTAGGTATTGAAGACTTAACACAATTAGACCCAAACACCAAACTTTTGAAATTAGGTTTGGATTCTCTAATGGCAGTTGAAATACAACAGTCTATTGAAAGGGACTTTAATGTGTCTCTCACTCCACAAGAGATTAGAGATATGACTGTTTCGAGAATTATTGAATTCAATGAGGAAAATAGGGATGCAGTCAATTAAGTTGTTGTTACAACTCATAAATGGATTAATAATTATTTTTTAATATTTTAAGTGATTTAATATCTTTAACGTTAAAATAGTAAAGTTTTTAGTTTATTAATACTGTATTACAAATAGAATGTATTAATAATGATATTATTTTATTAAAAGTTTATAATTGTTGTTAAGTTTATTGAATCTGTTATTTAGTTAATGCGTTATTATTACAATGTATTGATATTAAAGGATAATTGACTCTATTATTAAATAAATTGAAATAAGGTTTCATTTGCATTAAAAAAATTATCATTCTTTAAGACTTATAGAATTTCTTCTAAATTTTTATCTCCGCTTTTGAAAGAAATGGAGATTATATTATAGATTTGTTTCCAAATCTATTATAATTTCATTAAGATTATTCTATTTGACAGTTATAAAGAAAAATTCTATACTCTAATAAGTTTTCAACAGTATACTTCTGTAGTGATGAGTAAGTCATGCTATAGAATAATTAGCTATATTTTTTGTGATATGCAAAAACTTTTCGAAAATTATTTAAAGAAAATACAATATTAAAATTAAAATATACTCATAAAGTTATAAATGATTTAAAAGGCCATTAGTAATATGCTAATATTGATCAGTACCATAAAATAGGCAATTATCTAAGGAATATTTCTTAGACAGTAATAATGTTTCACTAATAAAAGAAATTTTGATTGAATTCTTATTTTATTATAATATAATGAATTTTTTTTATCATTTTGAAAGTTTAATAGAAATAATAGTAATTTATTTTATTGAATAGTAGACAATAGTAGAGAAAATGAATGGACAAAGAAATCAATTTGAAAATAATAACTTTGATAACTATGAATATAATAAAAGTTTTACAAATTTAGAAAAATTCTTAGCAAAAAATTATGTTATTATTTCTCCCTCACTTGAAGGATATATGAGTGGTAACAGACCGAGACATAGAATATTAACTGTGATTTTAATAAAAATTACAGCAATTTTAACTACTATACGTTATGGATCATCAATAATATTTAAGACACCATTTATTCAATGGCTAACATGTAATTCAAATGAATTGTTGGGCAACAAAATACTTATATCAACTATTCTATGTGTGGGTGCTTTGATCGCAAATATTATGGTCGGGGGTATTATTCACTATTATGATATAAAATCTAAATGCTATCCAATAGAATATTTGTTTGAAATCAAAAACAATTTATCAAAAATTAAATTAAACCCATTATCCAAACAAAAATTAATCAAAATAATGGATTTCTATGCAAAATATATATCCAGTTATTTGATATATCTTTTAACAATAAACGCATCGATAGCATTTTGTTTGCCAAATATTAGTGCTTATTTAAACACTAATAGTAATTATTCGTTAATAATGATAATTTTCTGGAATTTAATAACGATAGTATGGATCTACGACTTTTACTCCAGTATAATTGGAGCATTGAGGGTGTGGTATATGGTTATTTACCTCTTAAGGTATCAGTTTCTTCAGGTTAACCAAGAGATTGAAAATACTATTAAAACAAATAATAGGCTAAATCTTAAGAAAGCAATTATTCGACACAATATGCTTTGTGTAACAACAGTAAAAATTAATTCAATGCTCAAATATATCATATTATTTATGTACAAATTTGCAAAACCAGCGCTTAATTTATTGATATATGTATCTCATGCACCAGATTCTGGTCTATACACAAGTTTTGCATCATTAATCATATTAACGGCCTGTTGTTACTGCATATTCTCTAGTAATCTTCTCTGTGCTTCGTTAACATATGCTGCACATAAGCCAACAAAATGTCTCTATAGATGTCTAGTATTTGGCAGAATTCACACAAAACACAGACTAAGAATTATGAATTTTATTGAGAAACTAAACGGACCCTCCATTGGCTTTTACTGTTATGACTTATTTCCTATGAATAACTACGGATTCTTTCAATACTTATGTGATTGGATTAGTAATTACTTTCTTATATTAAGTTTTTTAAAACAGCTTTATTTGCTTTAAAAATAATTTTAATTCAGAGATGTCCAGAGGAGTATTAGGCCAAAATACCCCCCCCTGTGATTTTGCAGAACGCCCTATTTTGCAAGTGAAAAATTCAAAAAAGTGGGGAAAATAGGGAAATTGTCTCACAAAACTACCATAAAACACAACCCTTTATTCCCTAAGTTTTTTAAGGAATACTTATATAGCTAAATACATACCTGTAATTTTCGAGTCTGGACATCCCTGATTTCAAATCATGACATGATATCAATAGTAGTTTGATTTTGTTTGATTAGTTTAAACTTAGTTTAATTATTATAAGTTTTAATTAAAACTGAAAATATCATAAGAATTGCATTGAAAACAGGATTTTTAACTTTAAGTCACAATAAATTTGTCTCAAATAAGATTTTATTGCTTTTCATATTTTAATTTGGATATCATTGCAAAATGTTTTGTTGATTTAAATTTAACTCAATGTACAACTATATTGTATTAGTTGCTCAACTGTGCTCAAAGAAAGAACAAAATTGTCATTTAGAGTTTTAAAGTCTGGATCTCTGTGTCAAGTAAGCGCCGCCATCCACCAGCATATTAATGCCTGTTATAAAAGATGAGTTATACGACACTAAAAATTCAATTGCATAAACTATATCATCGACGTAACCAATTCTACCCAATGGGTAATTTAGTTCGCAATACATTTTAAGAGTTTCTTCATCAACAGCCACACCCCCAACTGTTTTAGACATTGGAGTCAATACTATAGATGGACTGTAAAAATTCGTTAAAAATATGATAAAATATTTGAGAACTTTGATTACTTTATTGAATTAACTCTTATATGTTTTCCTCCCAACTCAAAGGCTAAACTCTTGGTTAACATATCCACACCTGCTTTTGACATCGCATATCCGCACCAGTTTTTGCGCTTTTAAATTATAATAATATTTTGATGATTTAGTAAAGCATTAGAACAATATGCACTAAATATACAGTTGATTGCAATCATTTTTCTACACAGTATGCTTTATGACTACTTTATACTTTTACTCTTTTTAAAACTTATATACTGTATAAGAAAAAAATCAATTTATTAGAATAATATTTTGTAGTAAATTCTAAATAGTATGTTTAAATCTGCTTGTTTAAAAATAAAGTTATATAAAATTAGTTTTTTAAACAAAGATTCCAAAGCTAATAAACAATACTTATCAAACTGATTGATTACAGGTGTTTGACTTATAGATAACTTTTTCTTTAAATGATGTCTTTTTTGGTCATATAACACATGAATAGTCAGCGTTTTTAAACCTATTATTAATCGCTATTTTAAAGTAATTAATTGATATTCAATTTTTCTTTATTGTGGAGAAAAATGATTGCAACCGACTGTACATTAGAAATATTTGATTAAAACAAATAAATTGTATTTTTAATTCAATTAAAATATCTGTAATACATATAAAATTTATTATCAGTGAAAAAAGGTAATCAATAAAACAATATAAACTGTATATGAAAATGACTTACAGGTGAATGTGATGCTAAACTCGAGACGTTAACAATTGAGCCTTTAGTCAATTCAAGATAAGGAACAACGAGAGCAGTGAGTAAAACAACACTTCGCAAATTCGTGCTCATCATTGCATCAAAGGTTTCCAAAAAGTGTGTGTCCTCTATACTAGTGGACTCTAGTATGCCGGCACAGTTAATCAATATGTCAATCTTCCCGAACGTGTCCACAGTTTTTCGAACAAGATTTTTAACCTCTTCATCATTTTGAAGGTCTGTGGTTACTTCCAAAACAGTCCCAATCGCTAATTGGTCACATTTATTGGCTACTGAATGCAATTTTTGCGCATTTCTACCACTTATTACAACATTTGCACCCAATTTAGCGAAATGAATGGCTACTCCTTCTCCACAACCAGAACTTGCACCTGAATTTGCATTAAAGAAACTCATTATTATGTAATTAATACTGAATTCTTATATAAAAATATAAATACCAGTAATGAGTATAACTTTTTCAAAAAAACTCATTTTATGTTCAATTATTAAATTATTTCATTTAATACATTACGACTTTTAATAGTGTATTAATTCTTTAAAAAATGTTTAACAATTATACGTTAGATTCTCGTTATGCAGAGTATTCATATTTGGCACACAAATACTTTTATTTCTAACTTTTCAAAACATTATACCTGTAATTACACTTTAGTGTAAACACTTTAATAATGAGTAAAATATTGAGGAAATTATTTTGAATCTCATATTTTAGATGTTTATATCTTAAATAGGTATTACTTAAATTATCAAATGTATTTTCCTCCTTGTTTTCTCGTTTATAATTAAAAATAAATAATTATTATTATATACTGTATAATTATGACTCATGGATCGTCAAGTAGGGGGGTAGGGGGTATTTTCGGAACCCCCTACCTACTCTGGAAACATTGTCTCATAAAACTGCAATAAAACACTATATCCCCCTAAAAAATGGGAAAAATTGGGAAAATTGTCTCATAAAACTGCATTAAAACATGGTACCCCTCATACCCCCTAGAAAAGTCGATGCTTGTCGACCCCTGATTATGACTCGCTTTAAGAGCAGTTGCATTATATGAAAGAAAAGATGATTGTAGTTTATATTTAATAAACTCATTTATATTTCAATCAATCAATCCCTAAGAGGGTCGAGATTGGAGAGAGGCAATCCTTCCCTTCTACAGATCACGATCTTCCGCAACTTCTTGGACCGGGTTAAAATCGACCCCGAGTCGACCACAAAGGTCCTTAAGTCCACTGACCCAAAAATTTCACGGTCTACCCACTGATCGTTTACCCGTTGGCTGAGCAAAGTAGACTTTTCTTGGTAATCTGCTGTCTTGCATCCTCAACACATGCCAAACCACCGCAATTGTGATCTTTTGATCTTGAGAAGTAGCGGTTCGACATTTAGAGATTCTCTAATGGCAGTATTTCTAACTGCCATTCTCTTCTATCAATTCTCTTAACTCCTGAAACATTTTAGACTAGTCTTAAATTTATATTTAATAAATTCTTTAAGTTGTTTAATAAAGCAAAAAGTAATGATCAAAATGTTATTACAAATAAAGATAAAATATTTTATTGTCCTTCTTCTTGAAATAATGCAATTTTGAATTCGATAGAGTATTAAATAAAAAATAAAAAATCAGGTGAAAAATAATTCTCATTTGATTCAGGAATCTGACTATAAAATATTTACAGTTAGTCTTTTTCAGACTTTCTATCCTTATATTTGGATACTTTATTCTAATTCAATTAAGTGATAGTTATGCCCTCGCGATCATTCTAAATACAACTGTTGCAACAAATCTTCTAATGCATCAAAGAGTGTTGATCTTTATTTGGACTTACAGTATATATAAATACTTTTGGCCATATTTTAAAAATAAATTTTCCAAACACGCTCTGGAGATTAGATGAGTTAAGATAAGAATAACGAGATTATGTGCATAAAGGAGATGACTTATCTGTACTGCTCGTGACACAATCACAGTAAAGACGATTTTGTCCATTTAGGCTATGAACAGGTGAGACGACAAACCCCACCCTTGCTTGAAATCATATTCCTGAGAGAAAAATTCTGTATTGCGTTTGAGTATATGAATACAGCTATCAGAACAAAACAGATATTAAAAATTAGTATCAACGTACAAAATTGTACTCCTTTTCAAGTATACGTGCATTGTAAAAATATTGTAACTCATTAAGCCTTTAAGATTTTTATAATACATAGGGGATATTTAAACTCATATATAGATTTCTATTTTGAATTTATGCGGTAGTATTTTAAGAAAAAATGTAATGTGTTGTGGAAAACACAGTAATTATTATATTTAGAATCATTATGACAATTAATTTTACCGTTGTTTACGTCACAGATTGTAACTATTCTTTTTAGTATAATAAAACTCCGTTAGAAAAACATTTTTTACATAATAATTGCATTGAGAAATCTTTATAGAATACATTACTTACCTGGAATAAAGTTTTAACTTTATTGTTAAAAAACAAAATTGAATTTTTTTTTAATTCATATTAAATTTTAAATGAAGTGAATGATTGATTGATTTTGAAAACAAACTTAAATTCATAGATCTTTAAATGAACATGTCGATGAATAATAAGTTTGTTATCAATACAAATCTCATAAAAATATACTAAAATTGTTTAAATTAATAATAAGTTTTTAAAATAAGTAAAGTTTATTTTTATTTAACAATTAATATAATATATTATTCATATATTGTAGTAATAAAAACTAAACTGTACACAAAGCCGTTTCCCAGAGTTATATTAATATAGTTAAGTATAAATTGTGAACAAATTATTTAAAATGAAATGAATAAAAACCTCAAAGTTCATAATAAGCTTCAACTTGACATTGTTCATTTTTCACGTTCATTATATTTCAAGTTTAACTTAATTGACTTAATTTTCTCATTTTTTGGGTATTACAAAAGTTTACTTGACTTACGTGAACACAATATAAATGTTTAATTAAATGTTTTTATTCATTTCACAATAGATTTGCTCGAAATCATAATTAGGAGTAAGTATTACGTAAACCCGTTATATTGTGGTGTACTTTGTATTTTAAAATACAGATAAGACAAAAGTAAATCTTTAAAATAATTACTCTAAAAGTTTATATAAGTTTATTGTAATAACAAATTTAAATGTAAAAAGAGTTTCACTTTTTTCTTATTCGAGTTTCAAATAAGTGTTAATATAATCGATAATATATTCAGAATTAGTGTCCATAAAAGTGATGTGTTCTCCCTTTAGTGTCGTTACCTCACATTTTCCAGTTATTATCTGTAATTAATAATTAGTATTAAACGCATTTTAATTAGATATGAATGGCGTAATACCTGACTCAAGCTGTAGTCGTCATCAACTTTGTAAGTCTTATCATCACTAAGAAAATGTTGATCAGCTCTGATAAGAGGTAAATCTCCCCTAAACTTAACCGAATCGGTCGAATAATTAGATAATATAAAAACTTTCTTCACGTATGAGTCAATCGAGAACTCAATGAGCTTTGAGTCGCACTTTAAACCAGATTTTTCCACAAATATCTCCAATACTTTTGCCTTTTTATCCTCTTTTGGCAAACTCTTCACTAATGTTTCCACACTTTCGAATTCAATGTCTATTTTGTCTAAAAGGAAAGCAATCAAAAGATTTTCCTCATCTATTACGCGGATCTTTTGATTGTCTAAGATCTTCAACTCATCCGATTTGAATTGTATGGGAGAGGAGTCCAACAAAATTAGTTTCGGACAACGATTCCATTGATTTTGCAATTGAATACACATTTCATAGGCTATAACACCACCGAATGAATAGCCAATTAAATCAAAATTATTGTCATTATTGGGAAAATTCTTCTCAATTACTGACAAATAATATTTTGCCAATTCTTCCATTGTATCAAAACTCAAGCAATCATTAGTCCAATTAAGTCCATAAACAGGTCTCTGAAGATTAGCAGAAATTTTTAAGAACTCTTCGAATGAACCGTTCAGTGGAGGCAAATATATGATTGGCTTTCCGTCTGTAATACTATTCAAATAAATCAAATCTTCTTCAGGAATCTTAAACATCTCTTCCGTCAATTGGTTTTTGTCGACACTCTTGGTGTCAGAACTCTTCCCGTCATTTATTCCCTGAATCATAGCTATTGTCAAATCTCGAACCTCTTGTGTCGACAAAACGACATTAAAGTCTCTTTCAATCGATTGTTTGATCTCTACAGCCATCAGTGAATCCATACCTAATTTTACTAATTTGGTGTTGGGGTCGAGTTTCGTGTAATCGTCGATACCTAAAACATGCGCTACTGTTTTCATTAGATCAGTTCTGCCTCCCTTTGACTCTAGTTTAGACTCAGATATGACAAAACTGGTGCAAACGGAATGATCTGATTGAAGAAATCTATCCAATGCTATCATACAAGAAGGCATTCTTTGTGGTACTGTTCCCACAACTATTACATCCTCTGTAGCACTAATATTGTCGGCGACATAACCAACATC
>JAQGCF010000145.1:0-13264 GCA_034699405.1 Hermanniella punctulata | reverse complement strand
AATTAATTCAATTTTTAGAAAACTTATTAAAGACTAGTAAATTAATGACCCCAACAATTAATGATTGTTCAAATGGTGAACATTTTGCTGGAGTTTGTATTTTTTAATTATTTTAATTAATCGGATATGAAAAATGAAAAGTTTGCGCAAAAAAACTATTTCCATATATTTTCTACAATTTTGTAACAAATTTAATGTATATTACATTAGATTATTAAAAATCAATCAATCAATGTTCAAAAAATCAAATTAAATTTTCTGTTACATACAGTAATCGATTGTATTTTCATTACTAGACATTAAATTTCAATATCTGCCGTTAATGTGGAGAGAAAAACATATGAGAGTTGTGAGAGTTCTTTGATCTACAGTATTAAATACTCTATAAAACACCCGAAAAATGCGTCATTTGGTTTTGAAAATTAAAACCAAAAATTAAACCATAAATTTCAATAAATAAGTTGCTGTTCAAAAAAATTTTTATAAAAAATTTTAAAACACAAATTTCATTAAACTACCACCACCTGGATAAGGGAGTGATGGAAACTAGCGCATAGAAACTGTAAAAATTGCATTATTTATGAGTTACAAACTCGCCTTACAATAAATATCATTTACTTAAAGAAGAAGAAAAATCAGTGAAAAATAGTGTTTTCTCCAAATAGAGTCCAATGAGTCTTAAGTGTAACAAAAATAGCAAATAAAGTACTTGAATGCAAGAATAGGAGAAAAATAATTAATAAGATAAATAGCAATTTGGAATTCAATATGAGAGTTACAGTCAGTTTTCAGTAGCATATAAAATACCTTATTATGAAAATGTCTTCAATAAATCATTCGGTGAGAGAGAGAAAAAATGTTTCATTAAATTATATCCATTCAAACTTCATCTGTGGTCTCTTTATTATAGTCCAAGAGATCTATTGATTCTCACTATAGTTTCACAGCTTTTTCAAAGCGGAAATAAACTCATATTTACAGATAATTATTCTCAGCGTCTTATATAATCTTTTTTTATGCACTTATTTTGTTTTAAGATTTGAGAATTCTTTTTCTCCTTTTCGTTAATCTGTGAACTCGACTATCGGTATCCAAAATATTTTATTAAGATTGATATCTGATGTAAGATTTGTTTACCACAAATCACTTTTGAAATATATGTGAACATTATTTTGGAGATTACATTAAATATATTTTTTTTAAAGAATTACTTAATCTATAATTTTAATCAAAATAAAAAAATTCAAAATTTTCTTTTAAATAATTTAAGACTCTTTGGATATATTAATGGCTTAAAGTCTGTATTCTTTTCTTTCTTAACACAGATTATTAAATAAATTGCATTTTAATAAAATTCATTTGAAAATCAGATGAATATATGATAAGTCATTAGTATTATGTGCTATAATTTATAGTCTGGAAGTTTTGTCTTCTAAATTATACTCTATTTTCTTCGATATAATACTGTATACTAACTAATGAGAAAGTATTTCCTCTTCGATTCATACCATATGCCAAATGCTTATGTTTAGCATATAATTAGGAATTTAGTGGGTTTAGAAATATACCTTTAATAAGCACTTATTGATAATAAAACATATGCTCCTCTACTCTGAAAACATCTCTGAGAAATTGAGGCTCAAAATGCTTTGTTTCGGATCATATTTCTAAGAAATTGTAGAGATTTTATAATTTATATGTTTTACACTTGACTTTAATTAATTATTCCATAAATTCATTTTAATGAAGTAAAGAAATTTTTTTTGAATAAACATACAGTAGTTATTCTGTTAGTAATTTATCCCTTATTTTAAAATTATAATTTTTTGCTCAGATATAAAATGTTAATAAATCTATACATTGTTTAACATAAATAAAATTTTTTGTTGTTTTTAAATTAACTTTTTAAGCGCCGTTTTCTCGGAATTGTCTTTTAGAGTTATATTGTATTTTTAGTACAATATAAGAGTTCGTTGTTTTAAAAATTAATTTATTAAAACTGCGCTTTCAGTGTAGGAAATATTCTTAACTTATATTCTTTTTCTTCAAGATTTTATCGCTGAGTCATTTTATTAACAAAAAATTTCTGCAAATTTTATCTAAATTTTTATCTTCTTATGAGAAGGAGAGATGAGAAAGGAGAGAGAGAGAGAGAGAGAGAGAGAGAGAGAGAGAGAGAGAGAGAGAGAGAGATTTTATGACAAACTAGAAATTACTTCATTTTCCACAAGAGATAAATAATGTAAATACCGAAAAAAATTGTGTAACGAATCAATCATAAACTGTGTAAAAGTTTTATCATTCTATGATTAAAAGGGAAGTATCGATTTTGAAACAGCTGTAGTAAATAAACAATTTTGTAATGTCTCCATTAGAAAAATAAATTTGCGCTCTTCAACCTTAAATTAACTACCCATAAAAAATTACTAAATTATAGTGTTATTTAAAAAATAAGTTCTCTGTATTAAAATATGAGATACGAAAAAATATTTCTCTGTTTCAATAATAACATCATTTCTGTGAACTAAAATATATAGAGAACTACTATTTGCAAAGTGTTAAAAGCAAAGTCTTGTATCAAAAAAGAAAAAAATTAGTTATAATTATAAAGTATGCAAAATATAAATTACAACTGAATAAAGAAAGACAACAGTTATGTAATTTTGTAGTCATTTTGTCTTTAATATTCGCAATTTGTAATACAAATGAAACACTATTATGTAAAACAGTCTAAAGAAAGGACTATTAGACAGTACATGTATACAAATATAACCTTACAGTGCATGCATCACAATATCTCAATTTTAATTTTATACAAAACTTCAAGGATTTTGCAGCCCTTTCGACCGCTGATATAAATATTAATTAAATTATTTTCTCTATCTCTCAGTAAAGCAATCATCACATAAGACGTATCGCCGCTTAATATTATGATTTACTGTTTAATGATTGTAAAAAAGTTTTTTTGTGTTCCAAATGAGAGCTAATGATTTTTACTCTACCCCTCATACCTTTCTTTGTACTATAGCCTCCCTTACCTTCCACTCCATTCCCTCTTCTACTGTATTTCTTTTCTCTCTGTTTCCCCCCTATCCTCGTGTTATTAGTCTCCTATCATATCATATCTTCTATTTTATTCATTAAAAAATTCTTTAACTTCTATTAGAATCACACCAATAATCACATATCACTCGCAGAGTTCTTTATATAAATTACTGAATGCGTGAGTCATGTAAGTCATGCTTTATTATGACTTTCATTTCGTTCTGGTAATAATTTTTTTCTTTTAAAATGAACTAAAAAAAATTTTTTATATATTTTCATTCACTGCGAATCTCTTCTAAAAGAAAGCAAAAAAAATAATATTTTTTAAAAACTTTCCTCATTTGATAAGAATAAAAATAAATAAAAATAAATGTAAAACTAAGTATGAAATATATGATAAAAACTATAGTGTACTCTATGTCAAGTATATATATTAACAGTAATCAGAATCAACGTGTCTAAAATCAAAACGCCATTTAGATAGGGATTAGTGATTAATTTTTTTATTAGTTTTGTCACTACACTGTAATGTTCATCAAAACAAACACATTTGCAAACATTACATCTGGAAATACACCATAAAAATGGTTTAATTTATTTGTATGAATTGACAGATAAATTAGACTATTAAAAGTCCTCCACATTTATAATATAAGAGTCAAATATTTTTTTTGCTATTTGTCTGAACTTTATTTTTTACTCATTTCGAGACTAATTTCTTAAATGTTTAATGTTTTTAATGTTATTTTTCCATTTAAATTCATGAATTAAGATATAATTTTTGAAAACCTATCTCTTCTCTCTCTCTCTCCCTCTCTCTCTCTCTCTCTCTCTCTCTCTCTCCCTCTCTCTTGCTCTCGCTCTCTCCTTCTCCTCTCTAGAACCCATAGCCAACTCAATAATGATAACAGAAATATATAGAGATTAAAATGTATTTCTCAAGAATACGAAAAATTTTTTGAGGTTATATCAACTCTGCTTTTTAGGGCTTTTATGATTTATTAGTGTTTAGCATGAATTGAGATAATTCTTTCAAATGGTGTACTGTTTTAAAATGTTATTTTCACATATTTTCCGAGTGAGGCCTTGACTATTGAAAGTTTTATTGGATTCAATTTTAAAACAAAATTTAATCAATTCTTGAAAGTTGTAAATAAAGACTAATTGCAGACAAAAACGCGAATTTGTTTTCACTAACCGAAACCTATATTAAATTATTGATAACCTGTGGAAACAATTTTTGCAATTTTTCTCTTAGCTTAAAGATTAGAAGAATCTATTGGTAAATATGTTTATCTGAAACATGTATTACAAAATCAAATACATTTACAATTAAATTATATTATATTGAAATCTACTAAAAAAATTTTAAACGAATATTTATATATTCGTGTTATCCCCTAATTATATATACACTCTTTAAAACGTTCTCAGGAAAGGGAGATACAAATATAAGTTATATTTCAAATGCTAAATCCAGGCACCAATGCATTGGATACCACTACAGTAGAGTACATAATAGCAATAGTTGTGTAATCTTTTTCTAATGTGAATTTAAAAATATATTTTCACAAAAATAAACTTTTTTTATAACTTAAAAGAGATTGTGCGCCCAAAGTGGACAGATATGGGTAGAGATCATTTATCTGGCAATTAATAATGTTTGAAAACTACGTGTGAGATAAAGTGAAAAATAAGAAATATAATTACCTGTATTTTTGTCTATAATGTTTTTAATGAGAGCCTTTTGAAATGTGCTTTCACTTCGCACCGTATATATTGCCGAACAATTAAACTTTTATTCTTTTTTTATGGAAGCAATAAAAATATTTTTTAAAGAAATTATTTAATAGAATTAGTTATTATGATAAGTGTTGTTACAATTGAGTGTAATTTTTGTTACAAAATAGTGGCCCACAAGAGTTTGTGTATGGGAGATATACGTCTGGGCGATATAGAGAGGAGGAAACGCGTTATTACTCATAATTGGTATTTAATATTAAGTATAAAATAAAATAAAAATCCGTTTGGATATTAAGATTATAACGACAGTCAGTGTCAATAATAATTTAGTTTTAAAAGCATTTGGACATTAAGCAAAATAAGTCCCAAAAAATACATTTTATTTTTATATTACGATAATCTTTAAAACTCACGACATTATCGTTTGAGTCTAATTTTCAGACGCTGTAAAAAAATAATTATATTTTTTTTGTTTAATGATAGTATGTTTGTCAGTGAAGGCAAACGAACCTTAATTTTACGTTTTATTGCATTTCATATACAGTATTACTCGATAGCTATAGTTTTGTAAAAAATAATTTTCTAACTTTTTTTGTGCGTTAGTTAGAGTTTTGTCTTATTTTTGAATTACAGGCAAATGTTTTTTCTCTCCTATGAATAAAAAAAGACTTTAATTTCAAACTCTTTTATCATAATTTTTTTCTTATCCTTGAATTCTTCGGTAATATTTTTCAAACTCAAAATTTTTATTTTGTTTTAACTCTCTTTTTCTCTCCACTGTCTTTATGTAATATATAATGATCTGAACACCCAATCACTACGATTGCCAACCCTTTTATTTTAATCCATTTAAGGGTAACTTAATTTTTGCTATATATAAGAAAAATACATTTTAAAGAATTTTGCTTTTCATGAGTTATTAGAATATTTACAGAAAATTATTAGTTATTCTCGAATTTATTACAAGTGTTTTACAAGTTATAAATTGCTTATAAGATATAACATTAAAACATTAATAAGAAAAATATAGCATTACTTTAAGCCCATTAAAAAAATTTCTTTTCGATTATTATTATATTTTTTGGTTAAGAATTGCTTTTAAATAAAAATATTTAATTTGAGAAACTTTTTTCATACTTATTATATGTGCTCTTAATGATGGACTAGAGTTCTAAACTAATATCAATTTATGTCCACAATTAACTGCGGCTTTTGTGTGCCGTCACCGGGAGATTATCACATGGGCTCAACGACCACACACACTCACACCCAAACATAATGATGTTTATCAGTAATATCCAAACACATTGTCCGTTAGAGTCAACGCAATCCATTTCCACTCAGTTTAAACAATATTTATCTTTGGGGACAAACGTGAAGCGAAAGGAGTTAACTAAAAAATTCATAATTATCTAATGATAAGAATCTTATATTTCATCAATCGATTGATTTTATATAAAAAAAATTAAAGAAAAAAACAAAAAAAATCTGAAATAAATTTTAATGACTTTACCTAAAAAAAGAAACTCTTAGTTAATTAACAGAAGAAACCGAAGCTTAAAAAAAGAGTTTTAATTTTATTTCTCTTTTTATTTATTTTTCTCCTATACATGCTTTTAAGCGGACGTTTAGGTATATATTTTTTCCATACACTCAAAACAAAAAATAAAATCCTTATAAATGTTGCCGATTATGTGATAATATTTTACTTTTGAAAAGAATGTTTGGCTTTAAAATGTTTTATCGCACACACAATCCCTAAAGCATTTTTGCATACTTTTGTCAATTCAAAGTGAAACACAAAAAAACCATCAGAAGGGAGAGAGAGAGAGAGAGAGAGAGAGAGAGAGAGAGAGAGAAGTCTTGATATTGTGAAACCCGAGGCATTAACCGCATGTTATATTTGATTAAATTTGTAGAAAAAAATCTTAAACTTAAGTTAATTGCAAATAGCAATAAACGGGTAATAAATTATATACTCCTTTATTATTTTTGTTTAGTTTTGTTATATGAGAAAAAGCATATTCTTATCCTTAATTGGATTAAACATTGGTTACCAAAAACGATTAAAAAATACTTTTCAAACACTATATTCGCATATTTTACCACAAATTTGTCTACAATTTTAATCTCTTCTTTCTCTTTCCCCAATCTCCCGCTCCCTATCTTTCTTTTACTCTTATCGATCCAATTATCAAATGGTGAATGTGCTCAATCAAATTGAGTTATCTCCTACGTATCTGATTCCTTTCAATTTTTCCACTCATTAGATACTACTCTTTTTTTAAGAGCAATTTATTTCCAATAATTCATATTTTGCTTACAAATAAAATGATTATATTTGTAACAAAATATGCAATTTTTACACAAACATAAAGCGAACAAAATTAAAAAACAAATTGGACATCAAAAAACAGTTGATTCGCTTTAAATATCTGTATAGAGCACTGAGAGATAACATGAAGAGTACAAGACAATAAAAATAAGATCTATCAGACCCCCTGCTGTTGCTATGATGGAAATAGTGACCAAATAGTTGTAGTGACCGAATGATTGAGTACTTTTTAGGTGTCTTGACTTGTGGCAATCAACAGCAGGCGGCCAACTATTGGACATACTGTGGAAAATCAAACTGTGAAAGCACTTTTTAGGGGAATTTTTTTTTATTAACTTTTAACCTAATTTTTATTATTCAATTGAATGCAGTCATTCGTAGAAATAGTATTATTATTAAAAAGAAGTTTAACTTTTAAAATAATAAAAAAAAGTTTTCAGAAGCACATGAAAGTCAAAGCAAAAACTCTTCAAAATCTAATAAAACATTTTTTCTCAATACTAGTCTATAATTTTCACGCGTGAATATATTCCGAAATAAGCCGGAAAAGAGGAGTTTTTATATTTGAAAGCACCGAAATCATGAGTCAGTCACAATGTGGCAGATTTTTGATGTCTAACAGAGGGGAAAAAGCGTTTCCTTCAGTGTCTAATTCTCTATCTATCTTATATTTGATTCTGTGCTACTCTTATATCTGTCTTGTTTTTTACTTTGATATGTTTCGCGTGATATTCTTTAGCAGTAAATTGCCAAACATTGATGAACTCCCAAATATTAACTCTCTCTCACACTCTCCCTCGCCCTCTCGTGCTCTCTCCCTATTCTTAGCCAACATTAGGATAATTTGCTTATACGACTAAATGTACTATTTTTATATCATTAAACATTATTATAGACGAAAATTGGTTTCAATACTAATTTAAATGTTCTATAGATTAATCATTTACTCTTTACCCTCTCTGTACCTGAGCTTAATTTATAACCAAACAAATTAATGTTTTAAAACACAGTTTAAATAATATTTTTTTCTATGTAATTGGTGTTAAGTTTACTTAATATAATAGATGCAAACTGTGATTCACAGGGACTCCTAGTGCGTACTCAATACGAATATTAAATAGTAATTTTATAATTCTAAACTTGAATCTTAACTTACCTTTAATTACTATGATTTAACTCTATGTTAGTTAAGTTATTGGCTTTTTATTTGTATACTTCTCGACAAAAAAAAACGTTATCTTAAAATCCAAAAACAATTTTTAGAGTCGTCTCTAAAAGTTCACTATTTCTTAATACAATTCACTCTCGTTTATATGGATACTAATTTAGTACAGTATAGTACAGTGTATTTCTCCCCCTAATCCTGTGTTGTAAAATCTCTTTGTGTTGCCAATTGTTCTCCCATTTACTCTTCTGACGCCAGATATACTGTGGTTAGAGTGAAGTTTCTTAAGACAACTCAAATAGTGTTAATTAACTAAATTTGATGAATAAGTGAAATACCGAAAAATGTTTGTCTTTTATATACTTCTCACTAATAATTGTAAACTTTTGTGTAATTTTCTTATATTGTATTTTCCTTTTCTATAATAAGATATTACTGTTCACTATAACGAAATGGTAATACAATAAACATTTTCTGTGTGGTATAGAGAAAAAAGCATAAAAACATTTATTTATTTCTAAATACCTCATGTCTTGAATATGTTGTGATAATATTCAAATTGCATTTAATTCCCAAAATTATTTTTGCAGATAAACTGCTTTTTCCAAATAATTTCTTTACTTTTTTATGTTTGGAGTTTTTAGTTATTTTCTTAAAGAAAAAAGTTTCGATAAGTCTTTTCAAAGTAAGAAATTTTGATCAAAACCATAAACTTAAAACACTTCGATAAAACATGAACACAGTTAATATTTTATATATGCAATAAATAATATTTATTTTACTTTTGGTTTATAAAAGTTTTCTCTCTCATTAGTTTTTAGTCCTTTCAGTAGTCATTTATAATTAAATTATAAAAAATAATCCAATTTTATGCCCAATAAATATAAGAATTTTGACGCATTTTTGCTTTCAAATTGATTTACCTATAAATAAAGAAAAAGCAAATCTTTTTACGTATGCATAAAATGTTTGAAATTCTTCTCATCAATATTTCTTTCCACACAAAATATTTTTATGACTTTATCGCAAAAATTTCAATCACTTTTAAAACATAATTTCAATATAGTGTACAAATAGTTAGTTCTGCTTATCAACACTTTAAGAGTTTTTATTTTAAAGTACTGTAGAGAATAGCAGTATAGTAACTCATGTGAGCCATTATTTATATCTCAAACCATTCAATTAAAGTGTTTTCCTAATCAAGTAATAAAAACATTAATTATTGCAATATTCTTAGCAAAGGAGTTGTACACAAACATTAGGGGTAAATGTGAAATAATTTCGAAACTCTCTCTCTCTCTCTCTCTCTCCTCGCTTTTACTCTCTCTCTCGTCAAACATCTATTTATTACTAATATTAAGCCACGAGAGAAATGGTATTTGCAAAGAGTGTTTGAGTACATATGCGGTACAAATGAACGCAAATCTATTATTGCAGTTCACATAAAAGCGAAAAAGTTTGAACAGAGATTAGAAGAGACTTTTAGAGTACTCTTCGAAGCAGTATTTCTAGCATTTGAGTCAATAATACCATTATATGGCCAATGAAGGCAAAAGTCTAGACTCTGGTAGACTAACATCAGTGTAAATAATAGTAAATGGATTTAAGAAGTTTAGAAATAATAGCATTAAAATTGGTCTTAAAATTGAGTTCAGAAAAAAACTTTGGCGTAAATATTTGTGAAACACTTTATAAAAACGAGAGTTTAATCAACAAAAGAGAGCAACAGAGTTGAGTGAATAACGCGAAAAAGTGCTCAAATCTCAACATCATTACAACAATTCCTTTGTAGAACTCAATGATTCGCATCTTTTATCTCTTCAAATCTCCGGGATATCAGTTTCAGAAATATTGACTCTCATAGAAAAAAAGAGGAAATTTGTTTCAACTCTCGCCTCCCAAACAAAACACAGTGAAGTAAATATTTTTTATGTGACTTAAATTATATTTTAGCGAAAATGTTTACATTTCATTAGAGTAGAAATGTTTAGAGCACTTTGTAGTACACGCCTGGGTCTCAAACTATGGGTATAAATTGCAAAAATACACTTTATCTATATATGGTATGCATTTATAATTTATGTGATTATTAGTACTACAGGGGCACACAATTTGTAGAAATAATCACACAAAGAGTATATGAGTTTATGTCGTTTTAGTCATTAATTTATTAATTTTTAAGATTGAGATAAGAAAATAAATATTAAGAAAATATTAAATCTTTATCTTATAAAATGTTTTATAAGTTTAATAAATAATAAAAGTTTTTATTAAGAACTCAATGACAACATATTATGTACTGATTTAAAATAGATATAATTTAGTGCAGAATTAGTTAATGGACCGAAACTTTCAAACTTATTGTTCATTTTTATTACTATTTCTTTCATAATCCAAAGCAAACAATTACGACTCTGTGCTCAGAAATTTTAATACTACCGTTTTAGACAATTAACATTTTTTTAGCTGTTGGCCAAAGTTTACTCATTTATAAAATCTCTTTTAATTTACATCATTTAATGCATTCTTGTAGGCAGTGTTCAGTGTTATAGTATTTTTTGAATGGAATTTTTGTTTAACAAAAAAGTTGTTTAACTCTAGATTTCGTTGGAGAGAATCGGAGAAAATTTCTTACTTAATGTTAGCCCATGTATACGCTTTAAACTCTAGGAGAACTTTTACTCTGTGTAACATCTCTAAAGAATAATACCTAATAATTTCGATATTCCCAGTTCCAAATTTTATAACCCGTGGAACCAAAACCAATTCCAATTTTACTTTTATTATCCACATTTCATGTAATATATATTTTTAAAAATAGTAATTTGTTTTATGAATAAAATAAAATAAATTTTTATTTATTAAAAATAATTTTTGATATTAGAAATGCATAAATTAAATAAAATGTTTTATTTTTAAAAGTTTTATTACATTTACTATACCAGCAATAAATAGTGTACTTTTGATACAAATAATACAAATTTCTCGTTTATTTTCTGATTATTTTATTAATAAATATTTGATTTTCGATAAGAAAACACCTCTTATTAACTTAAGTTTTGAAACTTGTGAGTAGAAAGTCTCGGGTATATTATTGACAGTACTATAAGGATTATTAGGGTTTGTTGACCACTACTCTGTTAATTCATTAATAAAATTAATATTTCGTAACCAGATTTTTATCAGAAAAATAAACGCCTGGATGTAATAAAATAACTTTATAGGTTGAGTAATGTATTCTTGCATAAGAATAGGAACACATGAATGTATTATGTCATATGCCCTGTCTTCACGTCCCTAGAGATCCTTTGGAACAAGACATGGGCCAACTGTAATAATACCTTTTCAACATTCCTCGAACAGGTTTGGCCGAGTTGACTGCACAAGGGGTGCTCAGCACAGTTCAGTCTTCAAGTCTTTCAGAGGTCTTACACTTCATTCAAGTGTGAGTTTTCATTTTGCAAACAAAATTGTGTCGAAACTCAAACAACAATTTTTCAAATTTTCAGTCAAAATAGTAATGAATATATTTTTGTTTACTTGAATGCATTATTGGTTCGATAGCTGATACAGCTCTTTCTCTCTCTATGGTAATTATGTCTCATTACTATTGTTCCCACTATTTCGGACTAACATCAAAAGTCCGCAAAAGTCTTTTTATTCGTTAATTAATTAGTTATTTATTTATTGAAAATATCAAAAATTATTTTTCCCATTCAATCAATAATTTATAACTTTTTAATAACTTTTTTCAAATTTTTTTTTACAATTCTTATCCAAAACAAACAGTGTTTGAGGAGATATTCAGAAGCATTGGCGGCATTCGCGTCCGATTTAGCACAAGACAGCAAATCAACTCAACTGTTGTTTAGTTTTGTTGAGACAGCGATGAAATCTCCATTAAGAGCTTCATTAGAGCCCACTTACCGGCAGTTGCAGGCCATGAACTTCGATAAGTCTCCGTTTGTGATTACTTCAGTGGTCGGTCAGGAACTATTAGCGGCCGGACATTACGCGTCAGCTGTTGTAGTGCTCGAGTCAGCTCTGAAAATCGGTTCTTGTTCTCTAAAATTAAGAGGCTCTGTGTACTCGGCCTTGAGTTCTGCCCACTGGGCTCTCAATAATTTGGATAAAGCTATCAGTTATATGCAACTCGATGTGCAGGTAATTATTGGTTTTTCTTTTAGAAAGTCCTGCAGTTCTTCTCATTTAGATTTTAGTTTAAGTAATAAATATATGAATATTTGAATATTTATAGCATTTATTAAATTCTTGTCTGCATTTAGTGAAAAAAAAGTTGTGAAAACTTTTTGCAAATAGTTTTAATACAAATATAGGTTTGCTTTTAATATAGAAAACAATTCTAAATATTCTCCTAATCTTATACTGAATACTTACTTCTCTACTCTATTATGCTCTATAAGTCAATATTAATACTCGAATGTAGTGCTCGAGCGGCCGGTGGTGGGGCACGAGCACGAACATCTGGCCCCTCTAGCATTTATCTAAAAATAGTAACTTATTTAAGAGAACACAATTGAGAAACACCACTGAAAAGATGTAATTATGCACTTTTTTGAGTAATCACTAACTATTTACTCATTTTTTACATTTCAAATACTTTATACTCTTTTTTCAAACTTAAGAAATTCAAAGAAACAAATGTAAAAAAGTTGTTCGCAAAACAAAGGGACCACATCCTTAAGGAATTGAGGCTTCTAACCGATATAGTCATGAAGTAGTCTTCAATCCTCACATTATCTCTTTAGGAACCATATTTCTAACACTTACCGTTTTGGAGATATTCAGTATTTAAGAATTTCTTTATAATGGTGGTATTGGAAAAAATTAGATTTTTAAAAATTAATTTAACTCCCGCGCCCCAACTCAAATCAAATAAAATTTTTATGATAACATCTATTTGATGTAAAGATGTTTTTGGGAGGGTTTCGTTGGTATCCTCCAAAAAAATTTGA
>JAQGCF010000144.1:0-13272 GCA_034699405.1 Hermanniella punctulata | reverse complement strand
GGCAATGGCATCGTATACTGTAACTCAAAACATGATTATTGCCTTTTACGAGAAGGTGTATCACAAACTTTCTCCTCATTTAGTTCAACAATAATATATTTTACTAAATCTTCCCTAAATCTAAAAACAAGTGAGGCGTGCGATCGTATATTAATTAATTATTATCAATAAAAACTATACTATAATATACTCACTCTTACGAACACAATCCTATTTGCGATCCGGTATTTGCCTAAATGTGATTCAAATAAATAAAACACGAGATTAGAAATTAAGATTAGAACCGATTATAATATTCATTAATAACAAATTTAAGAGCACTCTAATTATTGCCAGTAATACTAATTTTACATACATAGCAGACACCGTATTATAATTTAGAATATGTATCCTTAAAAATAAGGATAACTTTCTAAATTTGAATTTCTAATCAAACATACAGTATATTGAGAACAACTGATAAAATAAATATTTTTAAATTTCACAAAATTCAAATGAGTATTGAATAAAACGATAAGAATATCATAAGTTTATGAGAGAAATACTTGATTTTGTGTTTAATTGGTGTATAGAATCGTGTAGTTATAAAACATTATATGAATAGCTAATGAACTTAATTAGTTTATCCAACGCTTTAATTGCTTTATCAAATATTAAAGGCTTTGATGTGCAAAAACATTACATATAAAAAATGTAATTAATTGAGTCTTTTTTTGTGTTTCCATTATTTTTGGAATAATGTTATAATTTATTTAACAAATAAATAAAGTTTTCATGAGATTAACTTAATTTATGAGTTTTTTGTTTTCTAAACTCTGAACAAAGTCAGATAAATAATAAATATCTTTATCTAACGTTTATATGAAAGGACAGTTAATTTTATGATTGAAAAACATCGATTTTTGAAATTTTTGATTTTCAATCATTTTTTGTTTTGGTTTGAATTTTAAAGTTTTTCAATTAATCATTTGAATTATAAATCATTTTTCAAATCATTTAATAATATTTTTTTCTCTAAAAAATCCTTCAAATAAGTTATTATTGATTTTTGTGCTCTTTTTTTCTTTTATTAAATTGAAAGATACCTTCAGATAGTCTCTGAACTCCTTGATGTGCTTCACGTCCGTAATAGGACTTTGCGATCAACATTACCTATTGATATATTAAATATAATTGAAATGAATATAAAGATAAGAAATGCGTTAAAATCTTGTTTAGAAATATAAAGAAATAATTTTTATGCTACTAATCAGTGACACGAAACCAACGTATGCTTCGAAAAGCTTGAGAAACATCTGCAACAAATTTCCCCTCACCTTATGATCCAATTCAGATGTAAGTTTGGTTGGAGTCGAGGCATTTGTACTGTTGGCTGACGACGAACTATTGCTAACAAGTGAGGAAACAGATGCGATCCTACCATTACCAGCAGCTGTACCGTCTATTCTATAAGAAATACTACATTCTTGTGTTATTGAGGAGACAGACCAGCCATCAGTTTCAGATGCATTTTCCATTTCGTCGATCTCTTGTTCAAACTGTACTAATCCCGGCGCCGGACTGAAGGAGTGCTTTGTACAGGCGATGCGCGCAATTTCTAGTAAACAGAGAACTACATTGCGAGGATTGACATGGGATACCAAGTCTTCGCTGATAACGTGACAAAAAGTTTGATAAAGAAGTAATTTAGATATCATTAGACACTTGAGATTTGAAGAAATAATTGAATGTCTTATTAATACCTCTCAAAAATAACTGCATCCCTAACACCAAACTTCCGACACCACTTGAGAAAATTACAGACATTATCGCGCGCGTAAAATGATTGGGATTTTGCATTTTCCCAACATTTGGTTGTCGGCAGTGCTGAATATCTTATCGAACTCTTATAGTTTACTCCGTTTATGGGAATTTCCTGAGGGAAACATAGAGTTATACAAAAACAAAAGCTTGATTAGTCAAGTGAACACTTCTTGAGGGATGACTCCAATATGGCGGTGAAGGCAATCATCAGTGCAAGTGCACATAACTCATGGTGTGTACTCTCTAGTACTACTAGTATAGAGTACGGTACTTTTTATTTGAAAACACTTTTCTAAGTACCTGAGCTCGCCTTCGGGCCAAACTTCATTAAAAAATTAAATAAAGCATAAAGTTTTCTAACCTCCTCTAACGCAATGCTCAGCTTTCCATTAAATGCCTGTTGTGTCGCATCACAACTCTCCTGAATTAATTTGGCTAATTTGCAAACGATAACACCGTTGTCCAGCTTTGTCATGAAGTTATCCGCCGTTATATCTTCAACATCTGTATTGTGTTGTATTGTATTGTATTGTATTAAGGATTTATATTTTAATAATTCAATTATAAGGTTGAGTACAAAACAATACCGAAGAGTATAAAAACGAGTATTTTATTTACTAATAATAAAATAAATAAAGTTTTTCTCTAATTTTTTTATCTGATCTTAATTGATGCATATCGTGCATATCGTGTATAGCTCTTACAAGTTAGTCACAAATACTTATCGAAAGGTATATTCAAAATGAAAAAAATTATAGGAAGAAGTAAACTGACATTTGTTGTAAAGATTAAGAAAAATAAGAAGTGACGGAAAACGTAATAAATTTCCTCAAATATATATAAAAAATTAATATTATATAAATAGAATAAATACTTTAAATATTATGTAAAAATAAATTTAAGTTTATAAGTGATAATAAAAGTTTTTGAAGCGTTCTTTAACCCAAAAAGTCAAACAATTTTGAAGTAAAAGATCGAGTGATAGATTGAGAGGCGATTGAAAAAACGTGTTCAGATTTGAAGTGACTTAATAAGGAAATGATGTGATATAAATATCACGGCTGGCATTCAAACATATTGGAGTGGAGTATACCAAAAATAAATACAAGTGTCGAAAATACTATTATGTAATTTCATAATAATTGGAAAGAGAAAGAGGGGTAGGAAGACATTGATGAAAAAATGGCAATAATTTTATATAACTATATAAGAGTTGAGTTATCTTTTCAAGTGAAACAACAAATGATTGTGTGTTCAATGAACGGAAATGACCAGACCATGACTACAGTGATGTAACATTTTGGATAACCATTGAACTACTTGTTCGATTTGCCGCCGAATCTCAAACTCACGATAATCAGATGACTTCCGTTCAATAACAACATAATAAACGTCAGACTAAAGAATTGCTCACTTTTTAAACTATTGTATAACAAGAAAATAAGCTCTAATAGCAATCTAATGATAATTATGACATGCAGTACATGTATTGTATATTTATATGAAAACACTCTAATACAACCTGTATAATACCAGTATTACTTGTGTTGTACTGGTAATGTTGTTAGCTAATGTTTATGAGTCTAATTAAATGCATACTAATGTACATAAGAATTACAACAAAAAGATGTGGTGTGAGTAGTATACAATACCAGCACAATAAATGCACAATACATGAACAGTACTAAAATTTAAGTATGCTTTGTAATCCATACAATACTGCAATTTCTAACCTGTATTTACCAAAATCCAGTAAATATAATTCAAATGAGTTGTCGGTCTGTTTTATGGTTATCTCTAACAAAAAAACTTCCCGTTAACTCATTTCTCATTTCTTGTTCTCCCAGAAACTTCTCGAATGTTTATTTATAAGTTAGAAAAACTATACTCTTTCTGGCACTCAGATTCAAATTTTGATTAGATGTTATACTGTACTCAATATACTTCAATGGTATCACAACATTATTCAAAAATAATTTCTACGCTTTTTTTGCTTTAGATCTCCAGTTCAATGGTTGCGAACCATCTCTTGAGTTGTATAAATAAAAATAATAACAATTCTGTCGACAAGAGTACGAGTAGGAGCTTTTTTACATTATTGTTTGATTTTGCATTTCTCAACTATTTTTTACTTTAGTTTTAAATAAATCTAATCATGTATTACATCACTGTATTGTACTGTACAAGCATTAGATTGTGCCAGTATTACATTGAGTAACACAATCCTGATTTCATATCATCACAAAAGTAATGTTTGTACAGTTTGTGTACAGTTGTCTTCAGTTATGTTCAAATGTTTTCCAATTAAAAACTGGTTATATTTTTGAAATTTTCATTCAATGTCAACATTAAAGCACTTTTTTGTCAAATTCAGTGAAATAATACACAAATTATACCTTATTTTAATACAATAGAGTTATTGCGAAACTCATTCAAAACATAAAAAAGTATTTTAATAACAACTTTAGGGAAAGTTTTTTGAAAAAAATATTTTGAAAGATGTTATTCGAAATTTTAATGCATTTCTTTATTCAACTTTTCCTGGTTTTGCTCACTATCTCAAAACAGTTTGTCAGACACATAGGGTTTTGTCATTACATAATTTAGTATTTTCAACAAAATTCATTCACAGCATGAGTTTCGTGATTCATGAAACACAACAAACAACACAACTCCAACACATGATAAACACATTTGAACAGTATGAGAAAGTTACAGTGACTTTTGACTCACCCAATATTCTGTTGAGCCAATCTGTAAATCAAATTATTTATTAATTCATTCATAACTAAAAAGTAATAATTTTTTAAAGACCTGACAAGTCTTCCTTCAATGGTATCAAATACTCCATTTGTAGTCTCGCTATTCGATCTGCATATTCCTCTTCGGTTGGAGATGAAGAACAATTGTAATTTGTTTCCTCAACTGCCATATTATGGCACTAAATAATAATGAGGAAAATTATTTTTAAAAATCATCGATCGATAAGATTGAAAACAAATCAATGGCTTTCCTGGAGTACTATGAATGGGATTTTTCACTTTTACTTATATCAATAAAATTTCACTATTAAGTGGTATATAATACTTCTAAAGGCGTTTTGAAAAGTGTTCTAATTAGACATCAAACTACTTCTGTCATTTTACTATTACCCCCTTTTAATCCCGATTTAACTTATTTTATTTCATTATAACGTATAATATTTCTAGAAGTTCATGAAGAAAGTGAGAACAGCGAACAAATTGAGGCCACAATTAAGTTGTTTTCAGAGCAAATGCTCAAATATAACAGAAAAACACTTGCCTTTCATGAAAATAGAAATTTAATTTTATTTACGTTATATAACTGTAAATATAGCGTTTTTTGCGGCACAGCCTTTAAATTAGATGCACAGACAGACACCCCATTACACAGTATATAATTGTGTGACTATTTAATTATGGAAGATTCCTATGAAGGATAAATGGAGAATAAATGCACTTTTCTTGAGAACATCACATTCACTATAAGTCCAATGAAGTTATGCACAAAATATTGTAATCATTTCTTCATTAATATGAGATAATGACTGTATTTATAGATTTTTTAAAACATTACACAAACACCAAAACCTGCTTTAATTTCTCTCTCTCTCTCTCTCTCTCTCCCCTCCCTCTCTTCTGGAGAGATAGATTGGAAAAAATAAAATTAATCAATAAAATTAGGGAGTATTGTATATAGTTATGTAGTCCCGAATAACATAGTGCCCTCCAGTTCTGCACTATCCTAAACAACACAACACATTATTTTTAGGAGAGCTATGCTATCCCTGCAATGACTGGAGAAAGAGAGAGATAGAATATTATGTTCTGGCATTCAGAGCACTCGACCTCATACTAGAGAGCGATACCCTTCTCTGAGTTAAATTTAAAAATACTACAGATGTGGATATATAATATATTTACACATTATGTTTATATAACATAGACTTTCAATCTTTACATTAAATATTAAGTTAAGTTAAGCTAAATAAGAGTAAATGGAGTACTGGTATATATATAATAACTTTTATAATCTCGTTCTCCAATCTTATAATTTCTATGTATTAGTGGCCCTAAACTGTACAGTTATGATAACGACTTTAGTTGATTCTTATTCTAGTCCTTACCGCCCATTTCATGTTTATTCGTGATCTTTAAAATAAGCGAAAAACATACTGACATGAGTTAACCCTCTTTTCACTGTTTGCATCAAATTAACTGTTAATTCAAAGATTGAAATAAATGAAAAAATTTGTTTCAATATTAGAATTTTTAAAGAGAAAATATTTAGCACATAATCCTATTGTTGACTGCATTTGAATAGCTGTTAAACTTCTAGAAAATGAGTTATTTTTTAAAAGAGAGTTATGAAACGTGATATAATACTATCCCAGCTATTAGTTCGTGAGTGAACTGATCTTTAGCTAACATTATGTTCTGATATAAAGAAAATTTTCTCTGATATTGAGCTCAACTCAACTTAACTCAAAATTTTTTAATATTCAATTCAATAGATTATTCATTGTTAAAACACTGAATGCAGCACAAGGTTAGAATGTGAGCTCATGTGCGATAACTCATAGTAGTTGAACGATAGGACTTAACATAACCGAAAATCAATAAATTTGCACACATGAGAAATGGTTGTCTACTAATGCAAAACTATCTATAATTGCATTTATTATTTTATGAATTTTTTTCTAATATCAAAGATTACAATAATAAATAACACATTCATTTTGAAAGGACAGACAACACACACACAACACGTCAAATGATAATGTAATGATTAGAATTCACGCGAGGAGCTCATCGTTGAAAATAATACTAACCTTGAATATGAAATTTAATTAGAGATCACAATCAAAATATTCATACCTAACGGCAAATAAAAATAGTCCACAAAATGTGTATTTTTGTTGAGAAAAAATTGTGATAACGTAAGACTAAGTTCTAAAGCGATAAACTATGTATAACCTAAGCATTACTCGAGGAAATTAAACTTTTTCTTCTCATGCCATACATTTGAGATAATATATGCAAACTTGATATTAATTTGCTTAATGTTAGTATAATAGATAACTTACCTCAAACTTAATGATAATGCGTTTTTTCAAAAGCAAAGGCACTTAAGAGATGTTCACAGAAAGTAAGTTTCGCACAAATATTGAATTAATGGTATTTTTGTGGAATATGTTTATAATGACTCGCATTTTCCTTTTGATGGTTTTTTCGTTATTAATATATTCTCGATATTAATAATAATAAAAATAATATTAAAGTTCAAACAGATGTATGTATTGTAGAGTTTTGTGCACAAAAAAATTATTTCTATTAGATTTGAAAGTTTTTGAGAGAAAATCACTTTTGGAGTTCGTAAAACAAATAATCTATATTTACTTCTAACAACTTCTGAGAGCAGAATCGCATTGAGTTGAAAGTCCTGATAAGTCAAGTCTTGTAGAACTGTATAAATAAATAGAAACTAAAACTAATAAAATATCAAATATTATTTATACACGTATTCTGTGTTGAAGAACACATACGAAACTGAATTGAATATTAAAGTGAAGGATAGCGAGCGCTGAAGCATTCAATTTTGAACAGTGAACTAGAGTTACGGTCAAAAAGCATGAGAGACACACAAACTTAAACTGTCTTACAGTTAGTGTTATCGAGCATTTGCTTCGCCGGCTTAAGGGGGGAAACAAGACATGCAGAATGAACGCTGTAAGGCGTGGTTAAAACGTATACTATTCAAACCATACATTTACAATTGAGCACAAGAGTGTTACGAGTGTTACATTCAACTGGCAGAACCGTTAGGCTGGGCTTCTCTTTCTCACCACTATTATTGCCATACAATGTCTTATTCCAATGATATAAACTAATGGTGACTCTAATTGAGGCCCTCTATGATAGAGTTTAGACATCGAATGATTGATTAATTATTGATGATGGAGTACACCACTGTATACAAGCCAATACTACTGGACTAAATTAGGTCTGCGTTATGAGCACATCTTTTTCACTTTAATCTACAGTATAAAACTGTGTGTGCGAGTGCACAGAGGCATAGATACAGAGAGAAGAGAACGAAGTGATGATGAGATACACTTAGAGTATAAAAACATATATTCTTTTGTAATACATTCATATCTAATAAGTGGTTTATATGGTCTCCAATAGTATTTCCATTATATTGAGACTGAGATGAGTTTCAACGTTATATAACATTGTCATAGGTTTGTAGTACTCATATTGATAGCGATTGTTACTGTACTGTATCTGTTGTAATACTGTATGTCTTGTATCTAATGTAAGCTTACAAAAGCCTCATTTACTCAATCATTTTTGTTCACTATAATCATTAATAATATTGGTTGAATGACATACCTATAGTTGTCTACTTGTCTAGTTGTCTGTGTTTATTAAAATATATCACATCAAACATACTATGTATTTGATTATCACTCCTTAATTCTAATGTATATTTTCAGTGCAATCGTTTTTATTAGGAAATCCTTTTCAATTAATTTTGATGAGAGAGAGTCAGTAGAGAACCAAACTCTGTCTCATGTTTTTGAGTTTGAGTTTTTCGCATTTTCTTCATTATAATGGATAAAAATGATATCATTGATAACGTTGACAATGATGGAGATGACGATAATGAAAGAACTAAGATATCATTTGATAACTCAAACAAAAATTATAAAATCCCTTCAACTAAATCCTCAGGTGGTATCAAGTCCTGTCAGGTATACTACTATAAAAACCTTTAAACGAACATTAATTATGATTATTATAACTTTGTTTTATTTTGAGTCATATAAATAAAAATCCAATGATTTGTTAGCTATAAATTTGATTAATACACAAATCACTAAATTTATTGACATTTATTGCTATTTATTGCTATCATATCAATAGTTAATTAGCGTTTAAGTAACAATTAGAATATCTTATACAGTATTAACACTGTATATCGATTGAGATATTAATACCAATGCAGTAATTGATTGATTGTTTGGATTGGTTTCAGTTGGATTATTTGGTGCATCCCTTGGACAGGAACATAGCGGGCATTTTTATATTGACCTTATTCTTCACTTTACTGGCAATATTAAGTGGAGTACCAATAGTTTTATGTTTATTTATGACATTACCGGTAACAATATTGCTGAAACGTCTATGTGCTTGTCATTTGCCTTCTAACCCGACTCATGAGAAGATCGCACCAGTAGATTCATTTTGGCTCAATTCTGGACACATCACGCATTGCCTTCTATTCATCGACAAAGGATTATCTATAGAACAATTACGAGATGTGATCTCAACGAGACTCCTAAGCAAACCAGAGCTGATACGATTCAAGTCTCGTCTAGTATTCAAAGGTATATCAAGATCTCCCTATTGGAAACTCAACAACACATTCGACTCATTAGAGGAACACATTATAGAAGACGACCCAATACTCAATAAGAAGTCATTGCGTCATAGATTAATACAATTGATGTCTCAATCACTACCACATGATAAGCCGTTGTGGCAAATACGCTATGCATACGCCAACTACTGTAATCAAGTCGTGCTTATTGTGCGCGTACACCAGTCTCTCTCACAGTCAGGTCTGGTCTCAATTCTGGTTCACTACCTCTCAGACTCACCGCCAGCACAAACCAATACAAAGGCTCGTTTTGGTGGTTCGACACTACCTATCAATATATTCCGGGCCATAATAGTGGGTCCGCTCACCTTTTTCTTATGGATATTGTGGGCATTTACGCGACGGCACAACAATTATTTGAAAAAATCCAAAAATAAGTCATTCAAATCAATCTATTGGACTGCTATTGACCTCCCCAGAGTCTACAGAGTCAAACAAGTTACGCGCAGGTATGCCTTCTAATCAATGGAATTTTGTTTTATTTCCTACCTCTTCATTATTATACTGTACTATAAATTTAAGACTCGTTTTGTAATTTAATAATTTTAGACTCAAATCAATCTATTTTTCATTAATAACTGTCAGCTATTTCTCATATATAGTACTCTCAATGATCTCTTAATATCGACAATCTCTGGATCAGTTAGAGCTTACCTCACAACTAGAGCCAACATATTTAATCCCCCTGACCTCAATATATCGATGCCAATTGACATTTGCCCCAACAATCGTATGGAAGCTAGTCTTGTCGGTGTTAACTATGTACTCGGTATGCAAATTATGACTTCAAATATTTGATAAAATACTCATTAATTTCCATAAATATCCGCTTTTTATTCAATACAAAACTCTTTTATTAAATACTATTTTCTCCACTATTTCTATCTCTTTATTAACTCTATGTTCAACTTTAGTCACATCTCCAATACCAACAAATACTGAAGGTTTGTGAACTTTCAAAGTTATTTGATGTTCCCATTCGTACATTTGTATTAACAGTGCTCTTAAGTTACTCTCAATTTTTGCATTAGATTTCAATAAAAAAAAGAGAAAATTAAAACCAAAAAAGTTTTCAAAGAATTTTAAGTATAATTTTTTGTTATAATTTTGCAAAACAGGTGCAATTCCAAGGCTATGGGAGGTCAGGCACTTAATGGAGGAGCTCAAGACTTCGGCCGATACTGCCGTCATGTATGGTATGTCATCTTAAATACGGCTTTAATTAAAAAGTAATGAAATTGAGTTAAAGTCTTAATGAGCTTAATTGGCCTACAGGTGCACACTATCTGTTTAGTCGTTTACTTCCGCTTTCGATTTATAAATTTTTACTAAATATTGTAAATAGAAATTCTTCTTTATATGTGAGTAATATCGCCGGACCTGAAACTCATTTAAGTATTGGTTCATATCGTCTAAACAAAGTAATATACTTTATGTCTCCGCCGTCTTATTGTTCGGTAGTATTCAATATGTTTACATTTAATGGCAAACTCTATGTCTCCATATGTTCGACTTCTCAACTGATTCCAAGTGCTAAGAGCTTAGCGAAACTCTTCAAATCACAAATCAATCGTTTGTCCAGTTTGTTGAGTCGGCGAAGGGTTCCGGGAGAGTCAAGACGTCGCAGAAAGAGCCACATTCCATACGAGTCACCTCTATATGCGAATCCATCTCCTGATGGGGTCTTCGATCTGACCAATAAATTGCATGAAATTCAATATGAATTACACAAACTGTCGGAAGCGTTCGATAGGGGAGAGCCGGCAGTCATCAAACGATGCGAAGAACTGAAGGATGAATTCACTGGTCTTTTGTTTGAAATGAGACGAAGAAAGTCCATCGCAGAACACGGAACCAATATTCTCATCAATATTGAGGTCCTTTCAAACCATTCAAACATTTCAATCATTTCTAACGAATACTTAATATAATGAATATATAGGACGAAGAGGACGACGACAATGATGGCGAGTTGAGACCTCCACCCACTCGCAGATTCTCAGTGGTAAGCTATGGGAGAAGAGCCAGTTTTGCGACCAATTTGCCCACATCTTCATCGCGTGTCACTCCGCCAATACTCTCACGTCGAGCTATGGCCACTTCACCCGAACCTCCGAGCAGTCCCGAAGTGGCGTTTAAGAGTGAAACTGAATGTTAATGTAAAACAAGTGATATATTAGTTGTCAAACGAGTCATTAAATAATTGCAACAAATATTTTGATGATTTAATCAAAACTATTACTATTATTAATATTATTAACAATTATTAATATTATTTTACAATTTATTAAAAAGTTTTAAATTATTATAATTATTACAAACATTAAAACAGTTAAATATTTTGTGTCAATAAATATTTAAAAAATTTGTTGTTATAATTAATTACTGTTTTATATAAACTTATTTCGAAACTAAAGTATTAAAAATCAAATTCTTTATAGTTTTTTAACAATAATTTTATTTATTAACAAATAATAAGAACTTTTGAGAAATTGATTTTTTAATATAGAAGTATTGGGTAATCATTACACGAGTTTATGATTTAATTTAATAAATAATAGACATAAACATAAATAGAGAGGAATAATAGAAAAGTTGTTACGGTATTGATAGGTAAGTGTTGCGCGCAGTTAGTTCAACATTGTGTGCTTATCGTAAATATTTTTCCTCTGTTCCTGAACTTGTTTTTTCCATTTGGTCTGTTGTTGTCCCACTCTGTTCAACATGTTTTTAGGCGGCGGTCCTCCAGAACTCGTTGGACTACTGTGTGTTCGATTGGTTATTGAGAAATAAAGTAATAATATATTAAAATATTCATTGAATAGCTTTTTGCTAAGAAATGAGATTTTTATACCAATTTTCAAAATCAATTTTCAAAAGCAATTTCACAAGTATTACAATTATAGTATAACTTACATAACAGGCGTTGTGGCCCGTCTTCGAGTAGAGCCATCATTATCGCCAACAATCTGTTCATCCATTGAAACCTCTTCATCAAAATGTTGTTCATAATTACGAACCGAAACCGCTTTTCACAAATAAATCACTCGTTTTAATAAAAATTTAAATTATTTTAAAGTTTTTTTATTTATAGATTTGTAACGATATTTGAAATCTAATTAAAATTCAATTCAACCCAAACTTTGAGATATTTTCGTTAAAATTATTTCGTTTTAAATAATTGAATAAAAAGTTAAATAAAACAAAATAAGATATAAATGAAATCAAATTAATATTTTTATTCAATTATTTCTATTAAAAGAAATATTTATTTTTGAAATGTTTGGAAAATATGATTAAAATAAGTAAAGATTGAAATATTAATACTTTTATGAATGAGTGGATCCAAAAGCATAAGGAATGCCATATAAACGACCAGAAATGAAATGATACCAATGATGAAGATTATGACGAACCGAATAGTAGAGGTATTCCTACTTTCGTACCGACACTCACAACGAGGACAGAACTCTTTGGCCTTGTCTTGAATGTCGTGCTCGAGCTGTGGCAGTACTACATAATCACAAGTACACGGACTAACATTACCGATGTATAGTTTACGATTGGACGTATTGGTGCTATTGGTCACCACTCCCGGTGACGGACAAACACATTTGCATCGGTAGTCCTCGTATTGCCCGAAACCATACGAAACTTTAATCTCAAATATTAATATTATTAATAATATATTCAATACTAATGTCATAAATGAGTTATTAATCACTGAATTCATATTTTGTTTATTTGTTTTAATTAGTTTTCAGTATTTATATTATGTTTTACTTTTGATTCAATTTTATTTACATTTTACGTATCGCTTATCCATCAATTTCTATCGTTCAAAAACAACGTTACGTAAAATCATTAATTTTGATTGATTTGCTTCAATTTGTTTTATATAAATATTATTTTACATATCATTACCAGAAACCGATAATACAAAGGATATGTTAAACAATTTTAAACACTATGGATTAACCATTCACTGGTTATTTATTAAAC
>JAQGCF010000143.1:0-13283 GCA_034699405.1 Hermanniella punctulata | reverse complement strand
GTCCCGGTTATTAGTCTTATGCAAAAAATTTTAAAGTTCACATGAGATTTATTGAAAAACTCTTCATTTATTAAATTAAAATAAAAATTAAAATCCATTAATTTCTCGAATTAAGACATGAAGTCTTCTTAGATTATTGAAAAGTGTTTTATTTCTGGAGATTTCGATAATTTTAAAATATTTTCTTTTTTATAGTTTTTATGTCCGACACATATCCCATGTATAGTAGAGCGAGAGAGTAGAGAGTTATCAGTTAGTGAATGAGGGAGAGAGGGAGAGGGAGAGAGAGAGAGAGTAGTTTTGATTTCCTTTTTATTTATTATTTTTAATTATTCCAATAAATCTATAAATAGTTGTTTTACAAAATAAAAACTTCACTTATTTTTTAAAAACTGGTTATTATATTGAATGAGATTAGGGCTTATTTAAGAGATCAAATAAAATCGACTGCATTTTCATTAGAGAGTCAGTAGTTTATTATAATTTACTATAAAGTAATTTAAAAATGAAAATAAAACTTTGCAAAACTAATTAATTTTTTGGAGTATATTATTATTGGTATTTAATTATTTAAATGCAAATAATTAATAAAAAATGTCAAATTTTAATTGATATGTGAATTATTTTTTAATTAATCCATTATCGACTTCCAGCTAAACTTCTTGTCTATTTAAAAAATTGCCGATATTTCAGATTTCATAGTAAACGTTACGTTTGATTCAATTTTTTCCTATTGAACTCAAAAATAATACTTTTTGCTCATTTTGGAAACACTGAAAATCTATTTTTATGTAATACGGATATGATTTTGCCATTAATAACAACAGCATTTGATATACAGGTCGAGTCGAATCCACTTAAACACGAAACACTTTCATCAATTACTGTTTATACTATTGATAGGTATTAGAGTAATAAGTATTTTAAAAAAACGTATCGCAAAAACTTTTAGTATCGAAACAGAAAATCCTAATCCACCGGTTTTCTAGTACACCAAAAGTGGTTTGACATAAATACAACATAAACTATCAACGAATGGATATATCATGAAAACAAACTTTTATTAAAAGTACTAATTTTAGTAAAACATGAAATTTTATTTTTAAAACTCAACTTTTTTCAATAGAAAAACTATTTTATTGTTTAAAATAATAATTTATATTATTTAAAGTTCAATATTAGATACGTAAAACTTGTTACTACTTTTAAGTGATGCTTAATTTATTTGATGATGTTTTGTCGAGAATATAAAGTTTTAAGTGTTTTAAATATCACATCACATGAAAACCTTGTGATAGTTCGCTCGAAGCAGTATTTTTTAGAGTTTTAAATATTAATCTCAATATTATTTGGTTATGTGTTTAGATTTTTTAGTTTTTTATTTGTAATGGATATTATATTTTAGTATTTAATTGTATTTACGAAATGTTTAGATCTGTCAAATGCTTTTTGAAAAACTATAGACTAATTGAAAATTCATCGCTTTTATGACGCTCTCAATTAGGGGATTTTCCCGCCTCTTGTATTAGTCGAGTGAAGGTAAACGAGGAGTGACTTAAACGTTGAGGAAATGTATGAAATAATTTAACAATCATTCTTATATTCAGTTATCAATCTGTGCAAATACAACTCAAATATCAGTAGTTATATTAGCAAAGTATCGCTTTTAATCATTATTTAATTTATTGCTCATAAAAATTTACATTATCTAAGTTTAAGAGAACTTCTGGTCGAAGTCATCATTTCTTAAGTTTTATTACTTATATAAACTTAAAATTCAAAACTTTAGTTCATTTTGTTTTCCGATACTTAAAATATATTGATTGCAGTAATTTAATAACTTATGTGTAAATATGTTTTCATTAATTAACGTCTTTATTAAAATGAAATCATTGAATAACAACGTTATCGGAAAAAAACTTTTTCATAATTAATAGCCATTGAATAAAGTGACAAATATTTGATAACTAATAAAATTAGTAAAAATAAATCTCAATTTTATTAAACTTTTAATAACTTTTTGAAGAAAAAAAAGTAATAAAACTTTTTACGCAATGGAAATAAATAGCATCAATAACTGCGATGGAGTTGTGGTCCAACAGTTATACTTCAGCTATAGTCGTGGCTCACAAAGTCCAGAAATAGTGAACGCCAACCTATGTGTACCTCGAGGTGTCATTTATGGCCTTTTGGGTCCCAGTGGCTGCGGAAAGACTACACTACTTCGATGTATAATCGGTAGACTTAAGCCACATAAAGGACTCGTGAGAGTATTCGGCACACAACCAGGTTATGAGAGATACTTACTTTACTTGAGAATAAATATTTTTATAGTCGTTACGATACTATTAACTCTATTTATATTTAAGTATTTTTTATATTAACATTTAGTTTAGATGACATTAATATAAAAAAGAGTATAAAAAATATATATAATTTTTTTCTCAACTGATTAATGGTTTTAATTAAATTTATTACTCCCCGAAATTACCCCTAAAAAAGGTAATAATTATTTTTCACATATATTATGCGCAGTTAGAGATTTTTGCGATATACAGATGTGGAACCTATTTGTTAAAAGGTTGTAATGTTTTTCTTCGTGTAATTACTAATTTAAATTTTTTTCTTAACTTTATATAAGTTTTAGATACTCTGTCAGTTTGAATGTAGGATTCATCTGAGTGTCTGTGAACTCTTTTTTTATTATAAGATTTATGCATTTGCTATCTTTAAACAAAAAAAAGTTTTTTTTAACTTTATTTAATCAATTAAATTAGTAAAGACCATGAAATCAAAATTTATTTATTGTTATTTTTACTATAAAAAGGTATTAAATATATTTTTGGCATAATTTAGACTTAAAATAGTATCCAATCGTAAAACGAACACTCGATTTAACATAATTCATATGCTGTTTTGCGTTTGATGCCATACCGGCGTTTTTATCCATATTTATATAATTTATTTTTTATTGTGTAAAAATAGTTGAAATAATATTTCGCATATTTTTCTTATTTGTTTTAAAAAACGAGTTGAATAGACTTCTTATACCTAATGAACTTTATCATTAAATCTCATTAAAAATCTGTACAAACTTTAATTTCGGTACTATTTGTTAGCATTAAATGTGTCTGAATTTAGATTTGCCGTTAATGAAGGTTAGACTCAAGTCGTATATAATATATTATTATTAAAATAATATTAATATTTTGTCATATCTGATAATATTTATCACTAAACTGTAACTATTGATCCGATCTAATACTTGAGTCTCGTCTTTAATTTTACATAAAATGAAAAAATACAAAAATTGAAATAAATACAAAGTTTTTCCCCTCAAAATCATTTCATTTCCTGACTCATTAGCCTCAATAACTCAATAATTCTCAAAACATCATTATTAACATTATTATTAATAAATTTGAATAATTATTATACTAAAGCAAAGTAACAGAAGAGTTGTCTAAAAACACATATCTATACATGTTTTACAATTGATTGACTCCGAATAATAATAAAAAATTTATTTATAAAACAAAATTATATGGTTTGTTAGTTAATAATTATTTTTTAATTTACTTTTTAACAAAAGTTATTATTTGTTTCAAAAGTTTTTTCTTTATTTAATATTTTATTTTCTGTAAACGAAACGCATGACTTGAGGCTAAAAATGTATTGAATAACTTTGAGATAACTTTGAAATTTGTTTTAAACCATAGGGTTTAGAGAGGATGCGGTTAGTGATGCGTCCAATACTAGTTTTACGATATTTTTCTCCGAAAAATGTCATTGAGTTTATTAGTATTGCCTATAATTGATGTCAGGGTCCAAAAGATGTTGATTTGAATTAATAAGTCTTAAATTCTAGTTAACTCTCTTTCAAAACTTTTTATTGATTTCCTGATCGAAGTAAAGATTTTTTGAAGGATTTGTTGATTTGTTTACTCATTTGACTAAAAATTCAGGTAATCGATGGCGTTTAGAGCTATCTTAGCTATAATAATATAACATCTTATATAATATTATACAACATTAGAGAACAGACATTAATCCTATCTAATATTCTAAATACCTGTGCATTATATAATATTATATTTAAAAATTAAACATAAAAATTAACACAAATAAGAAAAGTACATATTTTAGACGTCAATATTTTATGCAAATATGGAACTATTTAATTAGGGATATCCGACGTTTAGAATTACTCAAGGTTTGACCAAAATTTAAAACATAGTTTAATTGCAAATTATTTAAACTTAAAATTAAATAAAATAACATATTTGAAATCGAAATGTTAGTTCAAATACGTAAATACAAAATATACTTTCTCTAAACCCAAATCAATTCACATAAAGAGTTTTTATTGATTTATCAAAAAATAGCAAAAGTATATTACTTTTCTATTGATTACACAAACTTTTTTGCAGTAATTTTATCGACAACTTTAAAAGAATGTATAAAATTCTTAATTTCATATCTAAAAAATAATAATATAAATAATAAATTATAAAAAATACTTTGAAATACATCCTTTGATACTTAAATTTAATATCTAAAATTTTCTAAATCTAAATCTAAAATATTTATATCTAAAAGTAATTACTAAACTTTAGAACTCAGAACTTAAGGTGCGAAACATCAGTTATATATATAATAAATAACATAATTTGATTAACTTTTGAATAATAATTATATTTTGATGAAAAGACATTATAAAACATTTTTATAAAAATAATAATTTTTCTAATAACAACGTTTTTTACTAAATTGCTTTATAAGATTCATCAGAAAAAACATTATGTTTAAATATATTAAAATAATATTAAGTTACATACGCTGGAAAATTAATTTTTTCCAACTTAGACACAATTATAAAAGAAGTTTATTCTATGTCATTCTTTTTCCTTATGACATATCTTTATTAAATGCATTATATCCTTAAAATCAAGTAAATACTGTTGAGTTCTTCAAATAAAATAATGTAGTTATCATACAAAGCATTTATTGCATAAAATACATAATTAATAGTTTTTGTCCATTTTTAGAGGCTATAATTTACTGCGAAGTAGACTAAAAAGATTTAAAGCAATTTACTCTTAAATGACAACAAATATTAAGATATATTTTGACATTTTTTGCATCAGTCATGTATGTGAAACTTCACATATGAATTACTTTGATTATCTCTAGTTAGCAGCAAAACTCTTATACCTGTTTACTTGTGAAGTCATTAAATTAGATATAATATACGGAAATAACAGACAACTCGGTTACAATTATTCATTTAGTACTATTGTCTGACAATACATAGGTTTCGCAACTTTTACAATAAACTGATATTACAGAAAAATAGTAAGAAAATTGATTGTCATAAATATTATGATTATTTTTTTTAAGTATTATGTAATATCATTGTTGTTGCCATGAATTTAAGAAATTTTTTCTCACTTGAATTCATTTTAAAAACATAATAAGCAACGAAAAAATATTTAATTTATCCTTAATTATAGCTAGAATTGAGTACTTATTAAATTAAATTTATTTTCGCTTTTATGTATATAGACTTAAATGTTTTGAATAACACTCCAAAACAGTTGTTAATCATTTTGTTTTGTTCGATAACTGGATTTTAATCAATAATTTATTTTTATTTATGAAGTATTCGGAACAAAGTTTGGAGAGAATCTGATCTCTGTTGAAAGTCCAAATAAATATTTATTTAATGCATTTGTTTGTAGTATTTTCTGATCCCGTACTTAACTTACATTACCGGTATTTGCCGTTAAGGTTATAATGTTAAACAATAATTACTTTCAATTATCACAAGTGATTTAATTGATTGGAAATATTGCAAAATTCTGTACAAAGTTTGATTAAAATTAGGTTACTTTAAGTTATGTCACTTATAAACTACTCTATTATATGCGCTTAGATTGAAGTATTAGATTAATGCGAAACTTTTGCCTAAATAAGAGTAATTATATCTTTTTGGCAGAACAGTATTCACTGTATATTTGATAAAATACTAAATAAAGTTTGCGATAACTTTCATAAGTTTGAACTTTTTTTAGAAAACGCACATAAAAACTCTTTTTATTAGTTTTACTAAATAAACAATTATGTAATCAATAAAATCTATTCAATTATTTCTATTGACTCATCTTTAATGAAAATTTTTTATAATAAATTTTCTCTCAACTGAATACAAAATTTCTAAATCCAATTAACTTAATATTAATATAATAACAATAAAAAATATTTGCTTAAACCTTAGGATTAAAACCATTAAAAAAATTAATTTTCAAATAAATTAACGATAGATTTAGAAAACATAAATCCTTAAGACTTTTAACTCTCATTATAAAAACTCAACAAACTTTGATTTATGAACTAATATTTACATAAATTATTTACATTTTAGGCACGAAAGAGAGTGGTATTCCAGGTAAGAGAGCACTGATTAGATCAGCAATCAGTTTAAGTTTGTTAACTGATATAAATTTTCTACAAATTCACAAATTAAGGGCCGGGTATTGGATATATGCCTCAAGAAATGGCACTCATATCTCAGTTTACCATAAAAGAAACGCTTCAATATTACGCGGGATTCTGTAATACTGAGCGCACAATATTCATAAAGAGAATGCATTTTTTACTAAAACTACTCGATTTATCTCATCTCCAAAATAAATTCGTTGATAAGCTCTCGGGCGGACAAAAGCGAAGAGTTTCTCTTGCGATCGCTCTTATTAATAATCCCCCGCTTTTGATTCTGGATGAGCCAACGGTTAGCATAACTGATAGCCAGTATAACTCAATTTTAAAAAATTGCGCTTTCATAGGTTGGTGTCGATCCTATACTCAGGGAAACCATTTGGAGTTATTTGGTCAATATAAGTAAAGAAGGCCTAACTGTAAGCACTTTTTAAATACAATATATTAAATGCGATTTATCTGAAAATTGTTATATTTGTAATACTTTGAGTTTTCTTATTGAGAAATCTTAATTATAATTAAACAAAAGATATGTCGATTTTGTACTGCTTTTACTCATCGACATAAGATATTGACAGTTGTGATAAAAGCTATTCAACTGTGAGAACTCTTTATGTATTAAATACTCAAATGACTCGCGAATTACATAATTTCTTAGAATCCTTAGAATTTAGAAAATGAACATTTTGTCAAAAAAAAAGTTTAAGGCCTCCAAGTACTGGTACATACTTGTTTCATGTTGTAGGAATGGGTATTTCACATCACATATCTTGATAAGTGATCTCGTGAAGTGCAGGTGATATTTTGAACACAAGCCATGTAAGATATTGACACGACTTTAGATATTAAATGAATTTCTAAACTAAAACTTTTTTTGGTAAAACAAAAAAAACTTAAACGAAGAGTTCAGCTGATAGTCTTTGAACTGTCTTTTGATAACTTTAATCTATGTTTATAATAATAAAGATATAGATTTAGTTACTAAGCACTCGAAAGAATAGATTCTCTTTAATTTATTTGGAGTAAAAGTTCAACACTCAATAATCAATTAGATCTTTGATGAGTTGAATGAAAGCCCAACTAATAAAGACTTAATAAGATTTATGTTAACTCTTAATAAATTATGAAATCATTCGCTAAATATTCAAAGAGATTTTGACCTAAACTGAAACTTCTGGAAACACTTCACAACTACTCAATTCAAAAATTCAAATCAACGATATCTAATGAATCTATGATTTAGACATTTGTAGTTAATTTCCATATTTATTATTCACAAAACTGACAATAAATTAATTCTTTAAAGAAAACGAAATCATAGAAAACATTAAAAATCAAATTAAATGTTTGAATAAATTTGAAAACTTAAATGAAAAACACAGTAGTTTTTATGAATAGGGATTGGAGTCAATCAAATGCTTATAAGTTATAACTTATTTATTATTACTAAAATTAGGTAATAGTAACAACACATTATATCGAAGAAGCGAGTTCTGCAGACATGGTAGGGTTTATGAGATCAGGTCACATCTTAGCGGAAGGAAATCCACACAATTTAATGGATCACTATATGACTAATAGTATGGAAAAGTTGTTTTTATTGCTCTCTCGCAGAGACGATATTATTACACAAAGCAATGGAATCGAGAAATACAGTAATCCAGACATCAATACAACAAAATCGCACCAAAATTTAGAAATATTACTAAACGATCAAAGAATTGTCTGCAACGGAATGAGTAAATTAGGCGAAACTAATGAAACACAAACGCATGAAATGTTTAGGAATAAAGAGGTTTACACACAAATAGAGCCCGAATTAGAAATAAATCACATTTCGCGCAATAATAACAACGAATTAGTGAACTTTAAGACAAGAACTAAAGTCAGACCCACTCATAGAATCGGTGTTCTGTGCAATAAGAATCGGTTACGACTTTTTCGGCGAATACCAGAATTAATAATTACAATGCTTTTGCCGGCACTAGAGGTGGCTTTGTTTGCCCTTTGTATGGGTCGCGACCCCACAAGCGTTCAAATTGCAGTCAATAATCAGGAATATCCACCCATTTTAAGTCAAATATTCCTGCAGTCAATTGACCACAATTTCATTGCATTGAAATACTACAACACTCCCGAAGCGGCGATCAATTCTGTGCGCGATGCGGAAACCTATTCCGCGCTCATAATATCGAATAACTTTTCGCGAGCTCTGAGAAATCTATACCGAAATTCTGATTCACTCGACAACATGACTGTTGACGAGAGTACTATCAAAATATACTACGACGGCTCCAATGCATTGCACGTCAACATAATTAGACGGGAAGTGTTTAGTGCGGTCTTCAAGTTTGCCGAAACGGTTGCCTACACTTTCGGCGAAGATCTGTCCCGATTCAAACTCCCCGTCAAATTTGAACAACCAATTTATGGCTCAGAGAAGGCAGATATGATTGAGTTCGTAGGGCCGGGACTTATGATATTCATTGTATACTTTGCCACTATGTCTATCACTAGTATGGCTTTCCTATCAGAGAGAAGAGAAGGTATTTAATGCGCTTTAATAATAGACTTAATTATTTTTGATTATAAAATCTGTGCACTTAATCGACTATTTCCTATATAATAATCATTAATAACTAGTAATTTAAAAACCGTTAATTTGTTTTTTATGATTTCTCACTTCCGTAAATTATTTTTAGAACCCCAACACATCTAATGGTTTAGGGATCAAAACTAAATAGAAATTAATTTCCAATTTTTTTAGTTTTTATTTCTATACAATCTTTAGAATAAAATTATCCACTTTTCAAATAATTCCTCACAAATTACATCATCTCTTCTCAATCAATGTCACAAAAATTATCTCAAAATCGTTATGAAACGGATATCTGTGCTCATATCTATCTGTAAATAGTTTTTTAATTTAAATATTCTGTCCTCTGAATTATGCCTTTGTTAACACCTTCAGTAGAAAAACATAATTTTCTTAATTTATTTAATTAAAACTCTATGCACTTGAAAGCGAATTAATGTTAAGCATTATTACAACATTTTTTGTTTTGTTTTGACTCGAGTTTTATTTTAAAAATTAGTAAATACTTGAATTAAAATTAGTTTAGTTGAAGGTTTGTCTAAACTAAATAAATAATTTTTGTTAAAAATTAGTTAATTTGTTGGGAAACTAACATTAATTTAACTTATTATTACATTTATTAACTTTCTATTAACTTCTTCTAATAAATTATAATTAGACTTATAGTAAAGTTACTGTCGGTATAGTAATAAAACTTATTATAAATATTACCGTCAGAATTAAAATTTAATTTTTATAGTTTCAAAATTATATTTTAAACATTTTATTCTTAAAAAAACTGATTTAACAGAAGGTATTCGAGACTTCCTTTAAAACAAATGTGATTTTTTGCACAAAAAAGTAGTCAAAATGAGTTTGAGTCTCAGCCGACAGCACGCGATAACAATTTTGCTCAAACAATAATGTCTTATCTAATTAAAAGGTACATTAGAGCGTTCAATGATCTCTGGGGTGACATCCACTGAATTTATATTATCACAAATAATTAATGTCACTCTACTGTTAATAATACAAATCGCGTTAACTGTAATAATGGGATTCTGGATATTTGACTTTCCAATGAATGGCTCATATCTGTTGGCAGTGGCCATGATGTTCCTGCAGGGCATTTGTGGTAAGTTATTCGTCACTCGATGTCAACAAATAATAATTTTTCAATGAAAAAGAAACAAAAGTTTTTTGAGTGGGATTTCAATTGTAATCCAATGAATTGTATTAAGAAAAAAGACTTATTTCAAGTTCGCAATCGTTAGTAATTTTAAACTCAAGTTGTGGTTTAGGTTATGCACAGATAGTTATGTTATTTCGCATAAACACAATAATAGAAATACAGGTATAAATAACATTTTAAACTCAAATACTCTTAAGTTAGACATTTCAATGATGACAATAATTCTTAATTATTTCCCATTTGTTCCATTAATTAATGTAAGTCATGTTAACACTATTTTCAGTCACTTCCTCCACAATAAAGTGGAGAAAATAAATTAATAATCAATATTCAAATACCTCATTAACTAACATTACGTGCACTTGAATTCAAATAATCGCTAAATTTAAGGTCAAATCAGAATTTGCAGCGAATGCTTAAGTCATTAAAATATGTCTGAATTAACATTGAATTGAAATAAGTGGCAAAAAATAGCAGTTAATAGACTTGAAATGTTTTCATATCTATTAAAGTAAATTTCAAAAAAGGGTAAATATTATTATAATAAGTATATAAGACCTTCGTTAACAAAAGCTCAAATATAATAGACATACTGATACAATAGATTACCTGTGCGCTACACTTCATGCATACAAGCAGTTAAAATAATTTTTTATATAACTTTTTATTAAATATTATAATAAATAAATAATAAATAAAAGCAGTGTTAGTATTGTTTTGGGGATTTCACTTTCAAACTGATACCGTATTTATATAATTGTTTCAAATGGTGGTAAATGGGTTTACATGCCATTAGAGCCCTATAGAACAGACAATTAAAACTCATATACAGAATATTAAAGTTTAAAGTTTTAGAAAATTCCCAAAAATGTTAATTCCTTTACAGCAAAAAAATATATATATAAAATATAAAAACAAAAAAATATATATAAAAAAATAAAGTTATTGATTAAAGACTTAAATCATTTTTAATACAATTCATTGAATTCAATCAAAATATTGTTTTAGTATAACATAAAAATGTTGACACAATTTATACCGATTTTCCCGACTGTGTATTTAATAATTAAGTGTTATTTGAAAGGAATGTGTTATGGATTAATGCTGTCATCGATTTGCACGCATGAGATCACAGCACTACTATTGGGCGCCGGTTCGCAACTCATGTTCTGCTTCATAACCGGCATCTTCTGGCCGGTGGACACAATGACACCATTGCTTCGTTACATAAGTTATTTAATGCCACAAACGTATCCAATGGAGTCATTCCGACACATACTCATCCGAGGCTTTGATCTAACGAAACAATCGGTTTTGAATGGATTTTTAATTACTGGTGTTTGGATCGCATTCTTTTTGGTCGCCGCTATTGTGATATTTAAATTGAGATGAAATCTATAAAAAACTATTTTCCCCTCAAATATATCCAAACGTTTGGATATAAATTGATTTAAATTATATGAAAATACATTAGGTTTTTGTTCAAATGACAAATAATTATTTGATATTAATATTAGTTTAAGCTTTAGTAGAATTTTATAGTGAACTAAATATAATTATACAAATAATTAACTAAATATTATTACAAACTTTTGATTGACTTTTATTTGAAATAAAATAATCAATTATTTAATTATTGACTCAAAAAAAAAATATATTGTACTAAAATCTTAACTTTAAAAACAAATCTTTTAAATATTTGTTTCACAGGTAATAAATAATAACTACCAATGTTTGTGGAATATCAATATTTATGGAGTTTTCTATATTTTAGAGATAATTACATTTATTTAAATTTATTTATAAATTAGAGTAATGTATGAGTTATACAATCGATAATAAATTCACACAAATATCAGTTCAATAATAAAAATCCAAAATATATTAAACATATGTTTAAACAAATTAATTAAATAAATGACTATTTCTTAGCCAAAGCCATTCCGACGCCAATGAGACCACCGATAGCTAGTGCTGCGCCGCCAACCATTGCCATACCTAAGAGTCCTTCTTTGGTCATCCTATCCCTGATCAGTTTGTCCAACTCCTGTGCCTGTCTGTTCTCGGGCTCCACAGTCAGGAATTTTTTTATGCAATCCTTCGCTCTTTGATAATCCTATTCATACAAAAAATAATAATTAATTAAAAAATTAGTATTTTTTAAAGTATTCAAAAGATATGACTCTTTAGTGTCTTAACAGATGTGTTAAACTATGAGCTCAGAGAGGTTTGAGGTCTCTGTTGTTTACTACGAAGTGTAAGTAATTAATGGTTTTATACTTTGAGTTTAGTGTTTGCGAGTGCCAAGTAGTACAAGTAATCTCTGCGCGCATTGGGATCTCCTGTCGAACAAAGATCTTCGAACTCATGTACTCCACGAAGAATATCACTGTTATATCGAGACCTGATTAGAGCCAATGCGTACTCAAATCTGGTCTGATTAGAGACACCTCTATTAGTCCTCCTTTCGTTCTCGTATGAGAGCCAGAATTTCTTGAGTTCTTCTGGACTTATGAAGTCCTCTAATAGCGCTTCCATTGAAATGATCTTCAATTCAAACGATTTATTAATTGGTTTTTATTGTCTTCACTTAACTGAGTCTAAAATGTTTGGATTTATTCACAGTTTTTGATAAATGGTTTGTATTTTTCACTCAATTAATAAATTTATTCAAAAATTGTTGACTAATAAACACGTTTAATATGTATTTTACTCTAAATTTGTTTTAATTTAATTCAATTAACGTAAAAATTAAATTAAATGTTTTGTCACAAATATGACTCAGTTGTTGTCTTACGTGATGTAATAAAGTACAGTCGAACCTCTATATAAGTACTTTTTATGTTTGTTGAGATCAAATTAAAAGAAATATTTTTTAAATGACTTATTAAATTTAAAATTAATTTTTATAATTTTAAATTTTGTTCAAATTTCTGTTAATTTAGTTTAAATTAATTTTTAATGAAATTATTTGATTTACTATTTTCAACCTCTCAGCAGATTATATAATACATTACA
>JAQGCF010000142.1:0-13307 GCA_034699405.1 Hermanniella punctulata | reverse complement strand
GAATCAAGCTATACCCATATTATAACTTGAAAAGTGTAGTTAATATAATCTTGAATCAAGCTTGTTTTATTAATTACAACAAATCTTTGTAAAAAAGTTTTTATTTTAATAAAATTTTGATTTTAAAAAATAAATCCCTAAAAAAGAGCAATTTTGTTATAAATCCGTACTTAAGGGATCATTTTATAGTCCCTAATCTGTCGTCTCTATTTATCACATAAAACAAAACCCAACACTATTAATAATGTATATAATGGAACTGATTTTGAGATTTGCGGCACAAAAATTGATAATAAATGTGATAATTAGCGAAAAAGTTTCCATAGTTTTCACGTTTAGCCCCTCTAATGCAGGATTACTGTACTTATTCTTAAACCCTTTCCTTTACCAGAATTTGTTATTGTTGTCAATGAGAAGTGAGTTTCAAACTTGAGGAATGTCTGTATTAAATGACAAAATAAATATTATATATCTATTTATATGTTAATCAAATTCAACAATTTGTTTCACTATTCAATCAAATGAATTCATTGATTTTGGTTGCCCTCAAAAACGGATGTTTTTATTTATCAATAATTCAATGAATACAATAATATATCACTTATTAATTCAAATGATAATCAAATATAAAATTTTGGTGATAACTAAAAGAGCAGATGTTTTGAGTTTAGAACATGGCTTATATACTACCGGTACTTAGAGGGCCAATTGTTGACTACTGGTGCTGAATCCCACAAATAGCCAATAATGTACAGGATTTTATGGTTAGCCATGTCTTTAAAGTAGTTTTTGAATCGCTTAAAGAATAATATTACCTTAAATTACTAATGCACTGAACTGGATATACTTGACTTTTACTTCATTTACTGCGATCTTGAGATTAGAGGGAGAGGCGATGTTCAGTGATATACGGCTTTTATACTTCATTTAGTATTCTATCTTAATATTAGTTTTGATAAAAATTAAAAAATGAAATTAAAACAACTTTTTTGACTTAAACTGCTTTCAAGAGTACTTAGAATGAAGGCATGAATTGTAAAAAATACTTTAAATCAATTAAGACCCCAATTAGCTATTTATAACATTTTTAATACATAGTCTACTGTGTAGTCGAGATTATTATAAAGGAATTTATTAAAGCGTGAAAACACTTTAGTATAGTATTCATAATTTAAGTTACAATTTATCAAATGTTGTGATAAAAACTGCTGATATATGACTTTTAAGATCCCATTGAAACCTCCCCTCTTAGGTCTTCCATTGACATAATAGTAGGCAATATATGAAAATATATTCTTTCAATTGTCAATTGGATGAAATTTTTATTTATTGACAATTTTTTATGCTCTTTCAATGTCACTGTTCCTAAAAATTTTTTTTTACATATAATGCATACAATAGTATTGTTAACACTCTTGCAAATGGTATTCTCAGTATTCATTGTAGCAAAACTCCGGAGTTTTAGTCACAATTTAGTGAATATTAAATATAAAAGTGATAAAACTTTTTTGAGTTGTTGTTAGAAATATAATTATATTCATAAATATGACGGAAAACATGTTTTGTAGACTATTTTGAGGCAAATCAATAAAATATCTATATTTTGAGCATTACATTAGCTCTACTCTAATCACAAAATACAATCCCCATTAGACAACCAGTACTGTCTATCCTTATTTAATGTTGAGTAGGATTTAATTATCAATGCCATTGTGAAAGCCCTAACAAATTATGAGATAATTGCTTAAACTTTTATTTTTAACAAGTAGTTAAAGCACAAGTAGGAAAAATGTAATCGAAATAATTGTTATTTAAATAATTAATTTTATTTTAATCACTCATTAGTTGGTCTTCTGGTAAAGAAGGAGATATTTCCGTCTAGTGTGAGCTCATCGCTACAAGAAGCAGCCCCTCTGTACTTGAGCTACAAAGAACACGGGCCAACGCCCAACACTCACGACTACTTTAACAAACACAGAAAGGATTACTTCGTAAATAACGCTAAGATTATAAGTGAACGTTATTTCAAAACAGTTAACGGCGCGGAACAGTTGCTCTACACCATTGACGAAGTACTCGAACCATTCATTCCGTCTACTCCTTTACCGCCATTTGCTTTAGAGCTCATTCGTCAGCCATCTATCTATGGACTCGAGGAGTCGTGGGGTCAGTACTACTCGAAGATTGCAGCTGCGAAACAAGAGGCCATCTTTGAAAGGCCCGGAAATCACACATTCTTTGTTCCAATCGGTGACCTCTCGAGACCGAGTGATCTGTTTGACAGATATGTTGTTCTCGGTCACGTAATACCCAATAATGTGCTGTTTCTCAATGTAATTGGAAAGGAGTCCTACCGTTCGGCCGCAAATGACGCCACAGTGAATGTCGAACTTTCACTACAAAACCGAACATTACGTGTAAGTCCTGACCAAACATATTATGTTCAGTCAAACACCATTAAAGCCGACCCAAAGCATAATAAAGGGGTTGTGATGAGTCGAATCCTCAGATCTAATATACCCGTCAAGAATGGGGTCATTCATCTCATTGAGAAGCCTTTGATGATAATCGACACCAGTATTGCAGACTTCCTCCATCAAGAAAGAGAGGGAAGACTTAAGATCTTCAACAGACTATTGGATGTCGTTCCAGAAATACGTTCCGAAATCAGTAAACTCGACCAAAAGACGATATTAGCCCCCACTGACGCCGCCTTCAATAACCTCAACGAGAGTGAAGACGACAACAAAGTGCAGTTCCTGATCGACAATCCCGAGCAGTTGAAGGATATACTACACCTGCATATGGTTACACAACAGTCGGTCTCTACTGATGACATCAGAAGAGGTGCCAAACCAGAAGTGATGTCAGCCGACAACCGAAGAAGTCTTTACTTCAGAGTTGTTGGCGATGAACGCAATACTCGATTGACAGTAGAGGGTGCAGGTGTTAACGCCACTGCTGTCCAGGCAGACATCGGAGCTACGAATGGAATTATTCACATCATTGATAGAGTACTAGGAATGCCGTTTCAGAACATTTATGACAAACTGAGAACAGACGCACAGTTGACCTTCTCGTACGAGTTGGGACAACAGGGGAACCAGGACTGGAACAAACAGTTGGACAGAGAGGACAGACGTTTCACTTATTTCGTGCCATCGAATGAGGCCTGGAATGAGTTCAGACGAGAAAATCCATCCGAATATAAACAGTTGGAACAGAAGAAATTTCCCCAACAGACCAGAAATGTAAGCAAATTATGTAATACTTGTGTTTATTTTGGTTTAGAATTCATTTGAGACTTAAAATCAAACAATAATTTATTTGAACTTAAAATCGATAAAAAATTTCAATCAATGTCATGACTAAGCTTTGAAGGACAGGTATTACTTGTGAGTAGGTAGGAATGAAACCTGATAGATAGATAGCTTAGCGCTCATATCGTATAACTTCATACAAAAATGTTTTTAAAGCCTAATCTTTGACCTAACGATGACATCAGGTTTGCTGAGTTATAAATACATTTCAGTCATTCATTCATTCATTTCTTAAATTTTTATCTCTTATTTGAATAATAACTTTAATTCTTTGATATATTCAGATACTGGACAGACATTTAGTAGTGAACCAACAAATATCATCGCTTCAACTCGAGTCAAACGTAGACACAATACATACAGTTAGAGGAGTGCTGAAAGTACCCAAAACAGGATTCGGTAAGTGAACCCATTCTTTCTTTTCAACACTTTTGAATTGATTCCATGAAATCTAAGAAATAATTGAAAAGTTCATAAAACATATTATACCTGTACTGAAAGTTGTGTACAATTTTAGTCACAGTCAACTTGTTTTTACATTTATTACTTCAATTAAAGTGTTCACTATTTTTAAAAGTTATTCACCTCTTATTTGTTGCTCTAATGTCAGACTTTATAGAAAACTACTTTTCAATGAAAATTTAACTTTATTTACTCAAATGCCTCTCTCTGTCCTCCTCTCCTATGCTCACAACTCAATCGCATAATCATTCATATTATTACCGGCACAACGAAGTGGTTGTGTAAAATATTGCAACACTGGAGGACACACCCAATTACCAAATCATTGATTATTTCCAAATTATAATCAATTATTTATCAACGATTATATGCCATTAATCTCTTATTATCTACACTTTTAAATCTAAAATTCGTTATACTTTAATATTCAGATTATATATAAAATTGTAATTTTTGAGTGGGTTTTTCATAGAGAGTATTTTGCCCCCGATTGCGATTATTTTTAATCAGTCATTAAATTTTTTTCTCATATTTTTCATTAATGTCTATTAGATATCAAATAAATATATTAGAAATTTATTAATATATCCTCTCATAAACTATTAATATTTATGACTTTCTTAAGTTATAAATAATTATGTTTTAGTCCTGGGATAACGATTACTCATAGAAGTAATCACTAAATTACACCAATTTTTTACATTCAATAAAATTACTTAAATGACGAAATAAAGGTTTAAACAAATCATTTATTTCAATAACTTTTAACAATATTTAATAAATAAAATTCCAATTTTTGGATTAAACCAAACAATAAAAGTAAATGAAGTGTTTATATTTTATTGGAACAGTGGGATAATTTATTTATATATACTGTTTTATTAACGTAGTTTATGTAAGAAAATAGTTCCTTTTTAGTGTCCTGGTTCATTTAGTCCCACTCCAATATTATTTAATTACTCGATTTAAACTTTTATATAGAGTTTATATTAATTTTTATAATCATTTTCATATATCGGTAATACTCTCAATATATTACTTTATATTTGAAGTGTTGGCTATAATTAATCCAATTATCCAATCAAAAGCACAATTAACTTAAATGAAGTTATTAGTAGTAATCATAATTGGTATTTAAGAAAAACATTCAGTAATTGTTGACTATTTTGACTAATTTCAAAACTCAATTATATAAGTTATAATCTGTTAACACCAGTAGTTCACAAAAATCAATTACTTAATTAATCTCATTTTTTCTTTTCTATTCGTATTTTTTATATACTGTATAAATTGTTTGACGCAATAATATCAATACAATCACAATAATTACTACTTTGATATTCAAAGCAAATGACAAATTCATATGAAATCTAATCGAGTGTTTTAGCATTTTTTGCCAAATATTAGACATATTATATTAAACTTGACATATAAGTGAGTGAATCTCTGTATTTCAACTTTTTTACCCCTAAACTACCCGACCTTTTCTTTTTTAGATATCATTTTATCAAATGTTATTTACAATGACTTTAATAACTTTACTTCTTTGACGGCATTACTTTATTTCATAATAATTTTTATTTTTCAATAATATACTGTTTGTGACCTCTTTTTTGTATCACTACTGGAAAAAAATTAAATGAATGTTAAGATCAGAAAATAGATGATTTCAATGACCTCTATTCCAAACTATTTCTCTTTGGGAATGATATTATTTGCAAAAACTATTGAGGGCTTTGAAATAAAGTAAAGAATTTTTCAATTTTGATCTCTTTTCACATCTAAAATGATTCGAATGAATCAATTATTTGAGTTATAAAACCCCTAAAACTGTTTTTTCAAAGTTTTCCGATTCTTTGATTTATGATTTCTGAACCGATTTTGTGTTGAAATAATTTTTCAATGATTTGAATGATTATTATTATAATTACATTTAACACAAACCATTCATCAAAGCCGATGAAAGGCTTATAAAAAATCTAATTACTGCGAAAAAATTACTTGACATGTTTGCACAGTGAAGTACAGCTCAAACATATTATGGTATCAAATCTTATAATTCAAAATATGATCATAATTTTGTGGACAAATTAGATTATTGTCAACATTTATTATAAGTACTGGTATTTCATTAGATTTTAAAACTGGAATATTAAGACTCGAGTCATTGATTTGTTATTAATATTATTATTCAATTTTAGCTCTTTATTAGACAAACATAACGTTGAATTTTCTTAAATTATTTTGAGTAAAAATACACAGTTGTGGTAACATAACGAGATATAGAGTACCCAAAATTATTTCAGGTGTTCGTCTGTTTAACTATTTTCAAAATAGCTTATAATTAAATGGTTTGATATATAGCTTATGCAACAAATATTATATAATTCAACATTATTTTCATTCAAAGTTGAAAGTAATTACTTTTTTTATCTCAGCGACTAATTATTCAAAATAGTCGACAGTCGTAGGAACAGGATTTTATTCCTTACAGAAGTTTTTTTCAATGACTAATATAATATATATTTAAGCGAAGATTTTTATCATAATTAATAAATAATATTCAATCGATTAAAGAAAGTTAAAAAATAAAATTTTAACTATAATTTAATTTTTTCCTCATTTAAATGAGTTTATTAAACTATGTATTTATAGTATGGGAAATAAATTACCATTTTTCAAATAAGATAATTGCGGTTCTAATGATTTAAATTGTGATCAATTTGAATGTATTCTATAGTTTATAATTTATTATTACTTTTTACTCCAGTAGTTACTAATGAAACCTAAATTAAAAATCAAAATCAGACTGTCTTTTAATTTTTATTAGTCAGAGGTTGTTTGGGTTTGGGTTTGACGCACATTCAATACATTCAAATAATTGTTATGAATAAGAGAGAGGTAATGAAGTGGAGTGCATTGGGAAGTAGTTGGAGTGCGTGCTCTTATCTTTGTTTTATTATCGAATGAGAGTTTGCATTACAATTCGTTAATGTAATTTAAGTGTAGAGTCAATCCCAGGGCAGACATGTGACTGTTTCCCATAACTATAAGCCCTACAAACTAATGAACGGCTGACATCTGGCATAGGATACCCATCTATAAAACTAAATGATCCCATCATTTGATAGAAATCTATTACATAATAGAATATATGATTCATAAATAATTGTTATTTTAATTAAACATTTTTTAATAGTTTTTTCTATATTTTCCCATTTTTAGGCCAACTGTATATCGAATGGGAAGGCAAGAGAGCCCGAATAGTAAGACCTGACGTTCAGGCCATCAATGGTGTTATACATGTCATCGATCAGGTTCTGATGAAGAAACGCGATCTCACAGTAAATTCATCCTCAAAAGCACTCATCAACACCTCATTACTGACCGTTTTTATAATAATGTCAAACGTTATGAACCACTGGACGAAAGAGTTATAGTTTAATAATTTATGTGAATTTTTAAATTTAAAGCGAAAAACACGAAATGCAGACAAAACAAAAACAAACTTTTATTGAATAATAGTAAAGCTTATCATCAAATCCACTCATCGTAATGATAAACATTCCGCTAAATGGGTCCAACACTAAGAGTAATGTTATTACAAACAAATATTTAAGTCTAATATAATATATAAATTATGGTCTGATATGCGATCAATAAATTATATACTCTATTGTTGAACATATAGTTAAGAATCTCGAAATGGATTAGTTTTAAATTATTTTGAATCTCTACTCCTTTCACAAACTCATAGCTTTTTCTCTCCATAAGTTTCTACTACTCAGCACTTATTTTAGTCACAAAAATCTCTTTTACTAATTTGTCTCATCACTGAAATACAGTACAGTATCGCATAGTATACGTTATCTCATTATCCATTTCGATCATAACATAATTAGATTTTTTAAATTACAAATTAATTCCTAATTTAATCGAATGTTTAGTAACGCCCGAAATAATTCATTAGTTTTCGGTCACATATAATAATATCGAACGGAAGTGGAAATATATTTTAACCACAAAACTAAACGAAATATTTGATTAAATTAGAAATTATGTGAAAAAGAAATCTAAACCAATGAAAAAATTTGAATTAATTAGAAAAATACGTTTATATATAAATTTTGTGAAATATCTCTGAGAATATAAGTCACACCAATTGAGAACTGAATACTAACTAAACTCCACTGACTAAACAAAAACTCTACGATAGTGTAAATAAAACTTATATATAAAAATTAATTAATTAATATTGCATTTGCAAAGTATGTTTCATAAGTATATGTTCTTTAAACTCATCAACAAATTAAACGAAAAACAGAATTTCAAACCAAAAAACTCTTTGCATTTAAGAAAGAGATCCAAATTATGATAAAAAATACATTAAAAAAACAATTGATATATAATTTATATTTTTTAGTGATTCAACAAAACTTGTATTAAATATTTGAGATACGAATTGAATTGAATCGGTAATACTTATTAATGCTTGTCATACAATACAAAAAAGCATTTAAACACATATTAAGTGCAGCTCTTATTGAGAACTTGGCTTTAAATTATGTTTTTTCGAGAAATCTTTTTTAATTAGTATTTTTTATGTCAAAACTTATAGTATTTTAATTTGAAAATTATATAACTGTTACCAAAAGTCAAGTAAATTATGTGAACGACAGCTCAAAAATCAATGTTTTATTTTTTTCTCACATTTACCAAAAAGTTTGACAAAAAACAAAGTTATTTGAAAAAAGTGTTAAAACAGAAATCAAGTATAGAATTCTTGTGTTCATTATTTTTAAGATTCAAAACAAATTTTGCGTCAATTTTACTGTTATTGCCTAATAATGATTGTGTATATTTCACTAAAGCTTTTACCTCTTCTTAGATAATAAACTCTTAATAAAAAGTAAAACTCGTTTTCTATTCATTTATTTAAATAAACTTCAATTCAAACAATTCAGAGTTAAGTACAGAAAAACAAATAACAAAAAATTCTTTGAATATTAGGTAATCGTTTTGATTAATATTAATTATTATTCATTGACATCATTGACATTACTAATGTCACATTAGAGTAATGTTGTTGAGAGTTATCCCCACTGTATGTGAACCCAACGATATTGAATGTAATCCAATTCCTAAAGCATTGCGTTAATGATTAGCAACTGTTTCCTTATTTATTTTTATTAGACAACATATACCAACAACTGAGAGGTAGTAATTGATACTCACAAGAAAGTCGTGAGATCTGCCAAAAAATTCGTTATTAAAATGTGAACTGAATTGAATGCACAGCATATGTGTTATTGCGTGTGCTTTTCAGATGTTTCCATTAAATTAGAGTTATTTCTCAATTGAATTAGAAATATATATATAATGAAACTACCGGTGATTGGTTACATATTTATAGCCATTACATTCAATTCTCGTGAGTTGAATCAAAATGATTGAGATTTTAGATAATAATTGTTTAAAACTTTATTCAATTTTCTGAAAAGTAAGTCATATAATGAGCGATGAAATTAATGTACCGATGCTTTCACTCGCAAAGTGTGGGTATAATTGTTGGCCAAAATATGGGGCCGACAGCGAACAGGATTTGGATACCCACCGAAGTCAGGCACAGCTAACAGCTAATAATCTGGACGACTATCAAATTGGAGAATTGCGCGGATGTATGGAAGAGTGTATGGTTAAGGACACGGGAACAGGTTTTTACATAAACTGACTCATCACTAAAGCTCTCATTTCTGAGCGAATTTCTATATTTAAATTTTTCAGATTTTTACCCCTCGTTTGATAAGGCCTTCGGTTCGCGATAAGACTTTCTGTAATCAATTTTTTAAACGAAAGTCATTTGTTTTGTGGATTTCTGCGATTTAATGAATATTTTTTGAATTTATTTTGTTTGTGAGACATATCTGCCATCAAAAAGAATATTAAAATTTTTTCAGTTTTTAATTTGATTTATTGTATTTAAGTTCAAATATTTTCGTATTTTATTTAATGTTTGCAAAAGAATTTATAATTTATTTGAAGAATGTTTTATATAAATGAGGCACAAGTAATCAAAATACATATGCATTCAAATAATAACACAAATAGCATTCAAATAAAGTTGAATAATAAGCAGTTTTATTATAAACTAAACTTCATTGGAGTTTATTTTAGGAAACAAAAAAAATAAAACAAAATTATAACGAAAAACAGAATTATAATATTGTAATGTTTATAATTGTCTGATTATAATCTATTGGATTGCCATTCAATTGAAGGCAATTCACTAAAAAAATTTATTTCCTGAACAATGATTTCAAATCTTAAGTGCAATAAACAGCATTACGTGAATATGACTAACCAGTCATTTATGCAGAGGAGGAAAAACTAATAAGTTTATTGAGTTTTGTAATTATACTGTACTGTACGACACAGTCGTTACTTTCTCTGAATTTAGTTTAATATGTGAGGGAAAATATCAGTACTTTAAACTATTTTGGAAATATTAGTAATACTATGCTCTGTACAGTACAGCCCTGACAAATGTACCAGTGCATAAATTATAATTATACTAAAATGCATTAAATGATTATTTTGATAGGAAATTCACTTACTATTCATATAGCAATGATAAATCCCACAGTGTTTACACGACTTTTCATTGTAATAAATCTAAGGATATTGTTTGCAATGTATTTGTAAATATTTTTTTAAAAATAGAAAACTTTGTAAAACATCTAATTATAATTTTTGTGTTGAGTGCTTATATAAATTTTTCACGTTATACACAGAGAGGTAAATTTTTTTAAAACTTATCATTTATAAAACAGGGGGTGAGACTTTTGTGAGTTTAAATATGTGACCAACTGAGAGTCAGAAAATTGGCATATAGAAGTTACAGAGCAGTCAGTTTATTATCAACTGAACTATTTATAAAAATAAAATATTATTGCAATCAATTTGTTTTGTTATTTAAAAAGTGTTTACTGCTATCAAATTAATATATGGCCTTAACTTTTTACCATTTTTTTAATATAAATAATTGGATTACAGAACTAATCATATTGATATTATTAATTATATGTAAGGTATTAATAATAAGACCTGTCTAGTAATCAGTGACGATAATTTTTGGAAATAAAAATTCTTAAAATCTGGAACAAAACCAACAAATTGGGAAAAGTGGGATATTTAACAATTTAAATCGAGAATATTCGGAAATAACTATAAATTTTGACAACTTGACAATTTTGACAAGGTTTTATCAATAAAGCTGACATAAAATAACATTGTGTTTGAGTAAATATTACTTAGTCTTTCACTAAAATGTTAGACATTGAAACCTTATGTATCGTTAGTTTTATCTATAATAAAGAATATATAATTGGATGAATCGTAATAATAAAATTTTAAAATTATATTTAATGAACAACAAAATCGGAAAAATGAAATGAATTGAAATATGAATTAATATTCGATAATCTAAGATAAATCGCATAAAATTGGAAATTCCCAAAAATATGCTTAAAATCAACCGGAGTTACTATAGTTACTGTAGTAACTTTTCAAACATTTACAGTAAATATTCAATATAAGTTCTAGACTTGGAGCTGTTAACTACTAACTGTATGTTTTGTCTGTTAACTTCTGTTGGGATTTTTATAAGTGGAAATTTTGAAATTTTTAGAATGAATTAACACTTCTACTATTAGCACTACTAGCACTAACACGATTAATCACTTAAACGTGTAATACAGTATAATAATTCTCAAATAATTGATATATAATTAGTTATAGTAATTAAAGCTATTTTTATGTATTAATAATATGTTATATCAATAACTAACCACTTATCTCATGTTTATTTGAGTTAACCATAACTAGTTTGACCCTTAATTTTAAATATTCTAAGACAAAAGCATAAACCTAAATATTTTCTCGACAAAAAAGTATATTATAATTGAAATATAAATAAATTTAATAATAAAATAAAATGAAATATAAATTTTTCTAATACTTGTGCTAATTTAGTTTTTATTCTACATTTTAAATCATGGATAATATTTTGTATATCGATAAATAACCCTTTATTGGACATTAAAAATATCTAAAAATAAAATGTCTATCCTTGATATAACTGCAGTTCTTCTACTTTTTAATATAAGTATTATGGACGCGACTTTCCGGCTTTTTCAACTCTTACCTGGCACAGAGGTTGTGCTGGGAAATAATTTACGTTTTGTCATAAGTTTATTACTAATGCAGATTTGTATTAATGTTGAACTTATTACAAAACGTAAATTACTTTATAGCACTATCTCTATGCCAGGTAAGAGTTGCGTCCATAATAATTATTTATCCATACCTTTACATTATTTTACAATAATAACAAAACATCTTTATTAAATACTTTACTATACCTTATTAAACATCTTTACTTTATTAAATATCTACAGTATCTGCATGTTTAGGGTTTTAGGTTCTTTTGGTTCATATAATAACTAAAGACAACAGATTCAGTAAATCACTAAATTATAAATAAAGTTTAAAATAATTGAAACTTAATTTTAAGTACGAACAATAAAATATGGAACAATTTATGCTTTAATTATATACCACTAAATATCAGAAAATGGATTCTAGTTTCTCATATTAATGAAATACGTAAAATTAGAGAAAATCAAAATGTATTTTTTAAAACTAAATGCAATTTATATGGATTTTGAAATATTGTATTGATTAAGATGTAAAATTTTTCCTCATAATATTAATATATAATTTATCTGGTATTTATATACTGTAGGATATCTAATATTAAACAGTAATTTTTACTTCTAGTATCAATGATATTATTTTTAAAAAAATTTAGTAGTTATATAAAAGTATTATATTTGTGTTAAATTAAAAAAATTTCTGTAAAATCGTTTAATAATTTTTCATTTTGATAGGTAATCATTTGAAAGTTTACAATTGATTAATTGAATAATTAACAATTAAATGGGAAAATTAAAATTACAAAAATATCCCTATTATATTTAATATGTACATGCATATTATAACTAACAAATATTTAAAAATAAAAGAAAGGAGACGTCAGCCTTAGCCTAAGAGTTGTTTGATTTTAATGAAACATCCACCAATTAATTATGATTGAAATATAATATTTTTAATATATTTATTATGACATAATATTGAAAGGAAAGAGCACACTGAAGCATTTTGTCTACAAAATTCTTATGCGCTCAGTAATTAATGGATTAATATTATTTAAAATTTTTTTCTCTGGAAATGTTTATCTACTTATGGTACTTAATTGATTTAAATAATGATTAAAATATTTTTTAAATCAACACCGGAAAATAATATTAAATAGCATAATCCTATTTCTTAATGTGTTGCCCAGATTTAACCAGTCATTTGAATAGCAAAATTTATTGCATTTTTCATAGTCTTTCATTTACTGAAGAGATCACTTTGGTTAAATTGGGGCAAAAGATAGTTTTTTCAGAAAAATGTCAGAATTAC
>JAQGCF010000141.1:0-13324 GCA_034699405.1 Hermanniella punctulata | reverse complement strand
TATTTTAAATCAAAATTTTTGGATTATAATTAACAAATTAACCACAATTTTAGACAATTTATTGAATAATTATATAAATAATTTATAACTTTTCAATTAATTCAAAATTTAATATCAATTGAGACTAAATCAGTGGTGAATTCTAATATCGAGTATTTTAGAAAACTTTTTTACTTTTATGAAATAATGGGTTTTATATTTTTAATTTATAATATTATAATTACCCGCCATTTGTCTCGAAGTCGAAGATCATTATTCAATACACTTTTATATCCTGTTTATTACCACTAAATTAAAACTCTGCAGAAAATAATTGCAAAAACTTATTCCAATTATTCAATGTTTGTCATAGACTTTAAATTACAAAACAAGTTAACATTTGATCACTTGCGGTCATTACTAATGACTCATTAGTGAACTTTTTGACAGTAATTTTTCATGTTTTCAAAAAATTATCCCCAAATGTACCCATAATTCATATGAAGTGCTTTTAAATGATTATTGTATTAAAGTATAAATAATTTTAATAAAATTTAATAACAAATAAAATAAAAGTAAACAAAATATTTATAAATTTAAAGTTTGCTTAATGTGATCGACAATGTGGTGCACTTCTTCCATAGCCCCAATGCCCACATCACCGCAGGCCAGCCTTTTACTGATGGGACCGATTTGTTTGTATCCGAAAGAACGCAATGCATCCAAATTACGTTCAGTGATGGGATGTGTCCACATGTGGACATTCATTGCTGGACAGAACAAAAGGGGTTTATTTAAATCCCAGGCTCTCACCACTGAAGTCAACAGATTGTCACAAATGCCGACAGCAATTTTGGCGCAGGTATTGGCGTCTATCGGAGCGATTACTCCAATTGTAGCCCACTTTCTAAGCTCTATGTGAAGCACTGGATCTCCAATTCGTGACCATTGCTTCCATTCATCACAATCTCGATATACGACAAACGATTCCCGGATTTGTTCCAACGAAAAGAAATGCATCGCATGTTCGGTAGTAATCACTCGGATCTCAATTAATCGATTGTTTGAATTGTTATTTAAATTTTTCAATTGATCCAAAAGTATCGGTAATTTAATGGAAGCGACGGAACCGCAAACCATAACCAATATATTTATGCTTTCATTTGTTGACATTTTAGTCAATTGTCTGCCGAAGAACAAACAATTACTAAGTATTCAATTGTCGTATAATTTCAAACAATTTATTAATAAATAAAGTATTTATTAGTGATTACTAATCACTGATTAGTGACCAAAAAACATAAATATTTTTATAATGGAGTTCTCACTACAGTTCTATGGAAAATAAACTCATTCTTACCTCTCTATCTCCGGAACCACTCATTTCCTATAAAAACAAATTATATTTTTGTGAACCCCTCCCCGCCCTTTACAATCCCAGGTAAGTGGTATATTGAGAATCAGCATATGAAACTGTAGTCCCAATCATTTTTACCGTAATTTATATTATTTAAAAACTTCTACAGAACAGTATATTACGTAATTACCGGTATTATAATAATAATGTGTTGAGTTTGGTAATAGGGAGGTGTGATATAAAAGCCATTTATGATATTACAAAATAGTTACGTAATTATTGTTAAGTAGTTTTTACTGAATGTCAATTTGGAGAAATAATTAATACAATGGCTTTTAATTCAATATACAGTCTATAACTAAACATAACTCCCGTTAACGTAAACCAAATATAGTATTATTAGTAACACAAATACATCAAAATTGCATTCAATTAAATTTAGGAAAAAATCATTAAAAAATTTATTTGATTTATGTATTTAAATGAATAAATTTGTTTTTCTGCAAAACAATAAATGAAATGATTTTGTTATTTGTTTAGTGTTTAAATTTTAAACTTTAAAACATTAATTGATTTCAATATAGAGTTCGCTTAACGTAAATATTTTGTAGAAATATTGCACTTTTATGAACTCATATTTGCAATAATTTTTTGTTTATAAAATGTTTAAACGTGTTATCGATATCGAAACGAATAACAGCAATAAAGTGGCAAAAATGGAACCAATAGATGATGAGATGATGGAACAAGAAGTACAACCAGAGGATGAAGATGAAGATGACGACGAAGAGGAGGACATCGACGGTGTTATCACTATTGAAGGCATCGAATTGGAGGCCAGTGTTGACAGAGTTAAGGATTGTCTGAAGCAAAACAAGATTGAGTTCGAAGACATCGATGACTACGACTTCTATTTGCAGGACATTCGCCTCCAAAACGATCGTTCGATTATATCTCAATGCAATTTAGTCGAAGGCGCGAAACAACAGACGAAACTCATTAACATTAAACTCGTTTTCGATCAGGACTTCAAAAGAGTCAATATTTTAGATATTTTGAAACCACCGGAAAATGTCACCAAAACTGTGGCCAACAATAACACCAATAATAGTAACAGTATTTCTAATAACACAAATATGAGCCAAACGTCAGCACAAATGTATTCAACACAACAAAAACAATTACTACAACCGAAGCGACTCATCGGTGGCATCAAAACAGTTCAAAATGATGGACACTGTTTGCCATCGCCTGGAAATCGTACGGGAAATAATGGACAAATACAGTTATGGCAGTTCTTACTCGAACTATTGACTGATGCAGATCACAGGGAATGTATACAATGGATAGGAAGTGACGGTTAGTTTGAGTGAAGGTTTTTAATAATTATTTTAAATTAAAATTCTTTGAAAAACATTTACCGCTAATACATAAATGGGTTTATAATAATGAAAATACAAATTTGTAATAAATGGCAAAACATTTTTGTATTTATTTTTCAAAATAAATGTTTTGCAAAATAAACTACAATAACAGGAGATGTGATAATAACTTAAAATATTGTACCGGTAGTTCCATATGTTAACCGTAATGGAAGTGTTTTAATGCATAGATTTTTAGAAGTATCGGTACTTTATGAATTATGGCACAGATAGTCGTTTCTTTGGATCTAATTATTAATATTTTATATAAAGTTTTTTTGCCCAAATTTTTTAAATATTTCAGTGTTTGCATTCTTTTTGCTGTTGGTTAGCGCATACACAGTACATAATCTAAAGAGTAGTTTTAGACTTGCAATTAGATTATCGCTATTTCCCGGCCCGATGTGAATCATACAAATTTTGTCCACAAATCCCAAATCCATTCTCGATATTTAAACATATTTTAAGAAATAATGATTTTCGGCCAAAATGAATGCAATCATTCATTAGTTATTCGAATGCATTTCAAGTTTTAAAAAATTATTATTAGTTTATTTTATTAATTAATCCGAACACAAAATCTCTTTATATGATTTATATTTTTGTATTAAAATTTCTATCGAACTGATCCGAGAAATTCAAGATTTTTAGGTCTAATTCTACCCAATTATCAGTTGAGCTGTAATGTACTCTTAATAGAGCGTGTATTGCATTGTATGTATAAATATATTAAAGTTTACATTTAAACACTTTTTAAAATCAGATCAAATGATACACTAAAACGATTCAAATTTAAGTATTAATTAATACTTTTTGTTGTTTACTCTGATTTGTAATCATTTGTTTTGATTGAATTGAATTTTAGGTGAATTTAAACTGAATAACCCGGAAATGGTGGCGCAGTTATGGGGGTTAAGAAAGAATAAGCCTACAATGAATTACGAGAAGCTGTCGCGCGCTCTCAGGTATTACTACGACGGAGATATGATCGCCAAAGTTCACGGCAAACGATTCGTATATAAGTTTGTTTGCGATCTAAAATCACTGATTGGTTACGACGCACAGGAACTCGACCGACTTGTCTGCCAAACACAACAAAAGCGAATTAATGTCTAATTATTCAATTTCTATACATTTATAATATTATTATACAATTCATTACAAATTAATTCATCACTTTTTCTCCATTTAATTCAATCAAATATTAATCTCATATTATATTCAAATATTTTGTAAATTAATTTTTTAATTCTTTTTCAATTAATTTATTTATATTGAGATTAAATGCTATCAAATGTTATATAATTTATAAAAATTTGTTTTCATTTATACAAAGGATCGCATAAATCGATTTTTAAAGCAGAAAATCGATTTAAAAATTGTCATTTGAGGACAAGTAGTGCATAAGTAGTCTTAAAATATTTCGCGAATCACTATTTAAACATTAGTCGACATATCGTGTCTTCATATATGATTTGAGCCTATTTTAAAATTCTATAAAAACATATTTAAGTCAAAATAATATCAATTAAATGTTAAATATTTTAATATATTTTATAACTCGATTTACGTTAAATATTTTAAAAATATTGATTTGTATTATCTTTTATAAGTCTATAATTATTCATTTCTTTTCTTCAGTTTAACAAAATTTTTATTAAAAGTATAAAATAAATTATTTTGTTAAAAGCAAAGTAATGAAATATAACTCAGAATATTCTCAGTTTAATTCAATTCAAGCGATTTATGTAATGATAACTCAATCTATTCATTACCGGTTCAATGATTTTATGTTATTGGATGTGTTGTACTTTACTTAACACATATTTTCAATAGTTTTAAATCAAAACAAATGAAATCAATCTCTATTAGTACCGGTAGTTAAGAAATTATATTTCCTCCCTATGCCAGTATTACTGTATTGCTCTGATGGTGATTTAATTGAAAATCTTTAACATTTGGCGCGTATAATATTTGTTCGTTTTGTTTATGATTAAAATATTAAACTGAATTAACATTTATTTTAAATTATCTGTTAATTTAATGGTCATTAAATTAATTAGAGATTACATTTGATCTCTTCATCACTCCCTCCATAGATGTTGTGAATAAGCATTCTATCGATCGCTTCAGATTAGGTTTAGTAGTGTTGTTAACCGTTTCAAACATTTAATACCAGTTAATAGCAAATAAAATCCACTCTATTATTCACTTATGATTTATTGTCATTCCATATGCTATTTATAGTACTGTTACCAAATCACTAAACCATAGATTAATATTTGTTTGTCTTAAGTACTACTCATCTAATTATGTCATTCATTTTATTGTTAATTTCGACTAATTTAGAGAATTTAAAAATTTTAATTTAAATTCAGATTCAATTGAGGCGTAATTCAAGAAATTCTGATATTTTTCATTAAATACATATAATTTATTAGAATTCTTAAATAATTATAATTTGAATTCATTTTCTGCTGACAATCAAGTCTTTGGTTAATATAATGAAGAAAAAAGAAAACAAGAATTATGTAAAGAATTGAAGAATATTTAAAAATTCCAATATTTGCAAAGTTATGACGAACGCAGAGAAGACAAAAGTTCTTATCGATCAAAACAGTTTGGAAACGAACAGTGAGGAAGAAGAGGATGAAAATCGTGACGAACACCAAAAACCTCTGATTGACTGCGACTCAAATGGTGTCGAAAATGTTATTCCGCTTTCAATCGGAAAAATTAAAATATTTAAGCCTCGAAGACGTAACAGAGTCGTAGTCAAGAGATATGTAACACTTTGTACAGCAATTTTTGCTCTCATTTTTCTTTTGGTTTATGTGATTAAAATGCAGTACTCGTTATCTCAATCGACGAACTCATATAAGAACAGTAAAACAAGTTGTGATCGATTGGAAACAACTTTAGTCTGGAATAAGACTTTTCCGATGCTTACCATTGAATCCGCTTTAAGACTCGTTGATATAAATAACGATACGATTTTAGATGTTATCGTTCCGTTTGGAACCGGTAGGCGTTTTACAATTATTCCATATTTTTCTTACAACGTTTGGTCTTTAAGTTTGTGGACTAAAGTGTTAAATCTTATAAAGATTTTCACTTTAATTATAAAATAATCCCAAAATAAACTTATTTTTGGGGAAAATATTTTGGAATAAATTCTTTTCAATTATTTAATTATTATTCTTTGTTTGATTAAAATTTATCAAAAAGACAAAAAATAATGGTTCGAAAGGAAACTTAATTTTTATAATACAACCATTCGATTGAAAGATTCAAACTATACATAGTGTTAGATATAATAGAATATAAAACTTTTGTTAAAACACAGGTTTTGTCAAATATATCAAAGGAGATAAAATAACCTCTTGGGTTATCTTGAGCTAGAATTGATTCCTTTTACCATTAAAAGAATTAAATAAAAATTGGTTCAAAATTATTGAAAACTACAGTATTTCGAATTAAATATCATATAAAGAATTAAAATACCCAAATGATCAAATAATACCCAATGGTTTTTCAATGTCAACAAATTTAAATTCCAAACAATATTTACACAAATTGTTTTAGATCTGAAATTAATAATTGATTTATTTGCCTAAATTAGAGTACTAGTAACCTAATGGTGCATAGAGTACAGAATATTAGAATTTGAAATCATTACAATTATTTCGTTTACATTAATTTTGGTTTCGATTTTTTATCAGAGAAAAAGTCTTTAAAGTATTTTTATAAACTATTTTTAATTAACTGCTCAGAAATTAAGTTCATACCCATCAACCTATGTAAGTAAATTGTAGTATTCATCAGTAGTGGACACAGTATTCATTGTACAAACATTTGTATACAAAAACTAACTCCTCAAACACAGATAAGCGTTAAATATAATAAGAATTTGTTGATTCTTTTGAATAAAATTCGTAAATTAAAATTTTATGACTAATATTAGAAATAAAATAATGAATTAACTCAATACTACCCACTAAGGTGTTGACGCCTCAACTTATAACATTATATCGTGTCAAATATATTTCAACCATTCAAAAGATGATCTCTCGGGTAATATAACATTTAAAAAAATTATTTTATAAATTGTTTGTTACTGATAAAGGATGTGGAGGAGGGGTTATGGCTGTTGATGGTAGAAATGGCGAACAGCTGTGGGTTAGATATACTCCTCATGAATTGTTTGCAAGTAATTGTAATAATGATTTAAATGAAGACGGAATCAAAGACTGCATTCTGGCCGGACGTATGGCTGTAAGCATTCATAGAATTACACAATCGTTATAATCGTATTACAGTATATTCTGTTTAATAATTTTAAGATAATTTATTACACAATAGGTAAAAGATTTTTAGTTTTAGGGCATTACAGGAGTTGCCAACAATTAAGTTAATGACATCAAACTTATTCTCTAATGTGTTTGAATGTCGAAAATTGTTCTCTATTTTGGTTAAATAAATATTAATAATATCAACGTTTTTAATCCAAATAAAACAAAATAAATTTTAATTATATAACAATAAAATTATTGTATTGTATTTCACTTAAAGTTATTCAATACTTCTATTGATATTTCATTCTTAAAAAAGATATATTTAACAAACATTAGAGAATTTATTAAATAAGTACTAAACAAGTCCTCTATTTTTAGATTAAAAAATTGAAATGAATTTTAAATTTAAAATATTTTAGTAATTTAATACAAATAGAAAAATAACATTTTTATTGTGAGAAAATTTATATTTAAATTTTGTGAAATGAATTTTAAAGATTTATTATAATTTTATGACTGACTTAAGTTTTTCATTAAATTGATTTAAATTCTTTTAAAATACAATCTTTAAAACTATATTTTAATTTTAGTCACTTTATGCAATCGATAGTCTCACAGGAGAGATAATTTGGTACATAAATTCAGACTCAGGCGATCCAATAATAAAAACCTCAAACTTTTACACTCCTTTATATATTCCGAGAGATATAGATAGAGATGGAGTACCGGAAATAGTGGGCAAGTTTTTACTATTATTGTTACTACTTATTACACAAATAAAAATCTTTCTAAAATGAAATATACCCCTAGTAATGCACGGCGGGGATCCACTCAGAAAGCCAAACGAAAGAATACGAATACCCGGACGACTCATTGTAATGTCGGCCAAAAAAGGTTTGACTATTAATTTGTTTGAATAGTATATAAATAAAACTATAAATAGTAATTGGAAACAAATACCTAAACATTGAGACTACAGTATTTACATTAATTATATAATTTACAGGCAATATATTATCCTGGAGTGTAGTGCCGGACAAAGCAGAGAGTTATTATTCCCCTCAATTATTGGTGCACCCGGATGGCACTTTGTTGGTACTGTTTGGAACGGGTGGTGAAACACACGCGGGTTCACTATTTGTTGTTACTTTCGATGATTTGTTTAATCAAAGAATGTCAAAATCGGTTTACATTTATACGGATTGCTGTAAAGGAGTAATGACTCCACCGGTTCTTATTGATCTCGATAGTGATGGTATACCTGATATAGTTATGTCACTTTTTAATTCCACTGTAATTGCTTTCAATGGACTAACTTTTAAAAAAATGTGGAAAACAGACTTTCCTGGAAGTGAAACGTATAGGTAGTATTTGAAACATTTATATTTCAAAGTAGTGACCATTCGATACGATTTATAATAGTTTTAAATTTCGATTTTTAAACATTTTAAACATTTTTATTCTTTTAAATATAATTTTAAAACAATTTTTATAGCATTGAATAGTTTTCATTTTTTTTATTATTTTTTATTACAAATCGCTTAAAACAAAATCCATATATTTCTTACAGTTGGTGTCATTATTTGAAATCTTATAATTTTGGTTATATTTCAAATTGTTTTTAAAATTTTACTTCTTATCCAATCTTTTAATTTCCATTCTTGAAATCAATGAATCACTACTGAGGGGTATATTCATTACTTGTAAAAAATCATGTCTATTGTCATTTGATGGTATAGCACACCAGCTGTTGGGTATTTTAACAACGATTCAATTCCTGACTTTGCAGTTCTTTACCAATTCGGACCCGGTTTTCCCATTTACTACCACCAACAGGTGTAACAGACGTTCTAATATTTAACGATTCAATTAATTAATGCTTTTATGTCATAAACACAAAGCTATCAATTCTTGACGGGAAAAATGGTCACCAATTGTTGAAAAGTCCTGTAGATATGCTGATAGGGACCCAATCATCACCGCTAACTATTTCTACATTGTCCACAAATGACCTATTTTTGTACTGGTACTCCTCATGCCAAAACATTACTTCTAATCTAAACTCTGCTCAAGCATTCAAAATATCTCCCGGTATTCAATGTATACATAATTTTATTAATTCTCAATAAATTAATGCGAATTCATATTTGACTGAAAGGCACAACAATTCACGACAACTCTAGGGCTGACTTTTGTAAACTTCGCTTCAATTCAACAATTTTTACTCAATTTCGAGCCATAAGTCCTACCTCTACATCAATAATATATGACTCAAGAGAACACAACAACTCATACATCAATTATACAGCTATTGGTTATGAATGGCTCCACAGAAATATGGATTCTATTGATTATGAAAATAAAATTCAAGAATCAGATATCGATCAACCGGTATATGAGCCCACATTCCAAGAGAATCAGTACAAACAACCCATGTATGCAGAATATCAGTACAAACGCCGAGAACCCTATTCGGACAATTCATATGACCAAAGCTATGACTCACAACCTTTCAGTTATGACCAACGCTTCAAAACTCGGCGAAGAAATAAGAGACATGTAGGGGTTCACGACGGAGGGGGCGTTCAAAGAGTTATATCAACAGGTAATTGATTTTATACTCAATTGTATTACTCATAATGTATTATATATGAAATGCATAATCAGGTACTTTAGCGCCTCCTTTAAGACACAAATTAAACACAATTGATGTAATATTTGCCACCTTTTGGTTTCCTCCCTCGCAAAATGTTCACTTAATGTCACCCGAAATGGAAAAATGTATTTCAAAATACATGGATCCAAAAGAAGAGAGTAGACTAAGACTAGAGGAAAGTGAGTCCCCGTATAAGAAACTACACTACGATCACGACGCCTATGAAGAAGAGGTGAAACACATTTGTTCCCAACAAACAAAACAAATCCAATCGGAAAACAATGTCAGAATAGTTAAAGACATGGGAGCCATGACTTTGTTTAGAACTAACCTTAAATGTTCTTCAAATAAAAAGGATTCCAACATTGCATTGGGAGAGATCAAAGAGTATATGTATCAGTTGTGGTCTTCATATATGGGTAAAGACGCCGATTGTGTTGTAAACGATTATTAAATTAACTCTTATTTTGTTCCAAATGTTGTCAATCTATCGGTTCTCATGTGTTGTATTAAAATAACTGTTGAATATATACTGCATTTGAATATATATTTTTGAAACAAATATTTTTTCAGAATTTTCATTATCTAAAGATCACTAATACTAACACAAACTAATAATATGAATACAATATTACATTCCATTACCTATAGTTCCATATGTTATGTATAAATTAAAACAATGAAACCAATTCTTAAATATAAGTTAAAAAATTAGATTTTTTCAAAATGAAAATTAGAAAAGTCATGACTCAAGTTATGTCAGTATTGTATTTTATCACATTTTGACAGAATCTGATTCTCTTCACACCTTATCTTTTTGAGTCAACGGTATGCAAAAACTTCACGGCATATAAAAGAGTTAATATTTGAATGATATTAAAAAGAGGTAACGAATCTTTGACTGCAAATTGCTATTTGACGGAACTATAAACTTATTTTCCTCTATAAATACTATAAAACTAAAAGTCATTTACTTGTAGGGGTAGTTCTATAATGTTGATTATCACATCTTAATGATTCATCTGTTTCAAGCGATTATCTATTAAATAAACTATTAAATATCACTGCAGTTTTAAATGACCCCCCGTTATAATGATATTAAATACTTTTATTTGATTAATACTGTGTATACTTTGTTTCATTTATAACTTACAAGTTAGTTAGTGTTGTTCAAATTCCTAGTTCCCAATTTTATTTGCCATGGGAATGGAAACAGCTCCCAGAGTTCCGGGAACTTTCCCAAGTTTCCCTATGATTCAAAAAATGTCTTAAAAATATTGATACCATTTATTTTATTATATTATTCATCAAATCATTCATTAATTAGTTTTTACCGATATCCGACACAAGTGTCCAATTTAATCACAATTTAACTTAAACTTTAGGCATTGTTTAAATTGCGACATATCATGCTTTCATGCTTTTTATTTATGGTTTCTATTGGTTTCCTAAGTATCAACAATTAAAATATTTAATTTTAATCTTATATTTTACATTTATTTATTTGTTTGATCAAATATTATTAAAATTAAAGTCTTTTCGTATTTTTAAGTTAAATTACTTAATTAATATTGAATTTAATAAAAAATATATTATTAGGGGAGGATAGTGGCGCTGTAGTAAAAGCGAGGACTGAGCTAGTAACTGAGTGGTTGCTGGTTCGAGCCCAAGCTGTAACGTCGCTTTCTTTGGTGGTTAGATGGCCCTGTCCAGTAATATTTGACGGTAGTGAGTCCCCTCACTGGGCTTCGGCCCCTTCGATACCGAAATGTCATGTTATATTGTTTATTAATAATTTTAAGAATTTATGAAATCAATTTTAATTCCCCTACAATTTAGAAAACTTAGTCAATTTTTGACCCATCCTGAGTCCTATTACTAGAAAACTAAGAGGAATGGAGAAAAACTAATAAATGCATTTGATTCTACTTTAAAAAATACTTTATTCACAAAAAATACCAAAAAGCTGAAATAAAGTAATTTATTATCAAAAATCAACAAATTTGAATTTTTTCAATGAATTTTAAAAGATTAAAAACATATCTATAGTATTTTTAACGTAAAATCGAATGCAATTGTCAGTTTACTTATATTCCTTTTAGTTTTCGAGTTATAGGGCTCAGAATTGTTTAAAAACGACTAATTTTTCTAAATTGAAGTTTTGAAAAACTTATAATAATCTGATTTTAATGAAATATGCACAAAACGACGCTTAGGTAAATGTAGTTTAATATTCTTCAAACATAATTCAATTATCTCTTATCGTTCGAAAGTTATTCAAATATTACCTGTGAAGAAATTTTTTTGAGTGACCTAATACAGTATCTCAATTTAAATCAATAAAACTAAAACTTCACTCACATCTTACCACCTATTACTCTCTTTGCTTCTTATTACTTCTTAACTATTTTTAGTTTATTTCTTAATTCTTCTTAATTGATAAAATTGAATATCAGTTTTAAAATTAATTTTTGATAGTTTTCCCGTATGTTTGGAAACAGAATGTCATGAATGTCGAGAAATTAAGTTCATAACTGAATTCATAATTAATTTATTTTAATTTAATTGAAGTAAACATATATAAAATAATAGAATAACCGAAACCCCCAAAAGATTCAATAATATGTTTCTATAAAAATAATATTTTGTTTCTGCGAAAAAAGTCAATTGAAGACGATTTGCTATCAAGAACTGTCATTTGTTACAAGTAATACTTTCTTTATATAAGAATAGTACAGTAATGCCAACCAATGGTGCAATAAGAATAGCACCATCTTTAGAGTTAATGGACGTTATAGTATCAATGGTGTTGCTTAAAATGATGACTTTACCCAAAATGAATGTTTACTATTGTTCCACAGGGAAACCGACAAACAGATATTTACTGTAGAATAGTATTTGTGTTGGTTGGGTTCAATGCAAAATCATACTATTATGGGATTAGTTTTAGACAAAACTAAATTACTTGAAATCCCATTCAACAGATATACATCTAATGAAAACTATTTGTGTTCAATCAACTAAATTATACTCAATTCATGTTATTTTTAAGAATTATATTACATTGAATAACATTCTCAACTATGTATTCTCATTTAGTTATGTTGAATAAAGTATTGAATATATGTTTTATATGTCTTCAATCATTCAAATATTTTATTAATCTTTTAATTATTCCTTTAATTTTTGCCATTATATTAATCTTATGGCAAAATTATCGATTTGATTATAGGTTTAGATTTAAAATAAAGAAGAGTTTATTTAATCTATTAACTAAAGATATTTAAGTGAAATATTTTAAAATAATAATTCATAAAAAGAATATTTGTTAAAAATTATTTATTCTTTATTAGTTTTAATGGGTTGAGTTAATTGTAAAATAATTCATATAAATATAACACTTTAAATATTTGTATAACCGAAAGATTATATAGACTTTAAAACACTTTAATAAATTAATATCAAATATCAATACATACAGCAATGGAAATAACTAAGTAAAGTAGGAAGTACCGGGCTAAATTTTGAATAGAACAATAAAATTTAAAACAGTTTTCAGGATGTTGTAGCTGGATAGTTGTATAATTTTCCTATGAAAATATTTTTTTGAAAAATA
>JAQGCF010000140.1:0-13354 GCA_034699405.1 Hermanniella punctulata | reverse complement strand
CGCGTAGATAAATGTAGTTTAATATACTTTTAACAGAATTCAATTATCACTTATAGTTTAAAAGTTATTCAAGTTTAATGAGGGGACAATAATTATTGACTGACCTAATATTTTTACAAAAAGTTGTTATGAGATCAACACTGGGTTTGTCGTACTCCAGATAAGAGCATTTATAAGATAACACACGATTGCAAGGCTGCCATAACTTACCTTTAATTAAGAGTGGCTTCCATTTAGTAGTAAAGGGTTTTTTGTTATAATACCTGTATATTAATAATTTATAAACGTTTTTATAATTATAAACTCTTTTTTAAATCATTTTGTATAAAATATTTGTTCTTTTCCTCTAATGTGTATACTTTAGACACATTTAACTTAAGATACTGTCGTTCAGATTGTATGACATAAACTTCGGTCATCTGATAAACAGTATTATCTGATCGGTTGTATTCCTAACCCGATGTCGATCTTTTAACCCAAGAATATATTTTTAGAATCAAAGTTGACTAATCAATGTCGACGACTGTTTAGGAATTTTTCGGAATATTCTATCATTTTATTAATAATTTAAAGAAATAACTTTTCAAATACCTGTACATAACGTTATATTAGGTAATCAAACAATTTTTAGATAACGACTATTCGTCTCACCGATGATATACTAATATAATATAATTTATTTGCTTTTAAAATAAATCAAATCATAAGAAAATTAATTTTCTTAACTTTTATCATAAATTCTATTCATATTTTGAATTACAAAATAATTTCGTAATTGTTTTCCAACTGATATAATATTATTGAATTAACAAAACAAATATTAAAAATACTTAAATATAAACACTTAAACATTAATTGATTTCATAAATAATAATATATTTTATCTAAAATTCTTTCGATTTTTCCAAATGAAATGATTACTAATTAAAGAAAAAGTCTAAATATTTATTCAATTATTTTTCAAATTAGTTTTCAAAATAGAAATTAAAGATAAAATTCCGATGAAATGAATTTTAGAAATTTTTATCATTTGATTCATTTTAATAGATATTTAATAAAATATTGTTTGCGAAACGTTGAACGTAAGACTTAAGTGTGTTTCCGATTTGATTACTTGAAAACCTGATAAAATAGTCACTTGAACTTTGACATCCGTTTGAAAAACTTATAAGTAAAACCATTGACATTATAACAACATTTTATACAATATTCTAATCGAGAAAACTTATAAAATAGATTTATTCCCAAAAATGAAACTTTTATTTCTATTTGTCTTAAGTTTTTCATTAAACAAATGTTTTGCTTTCAATATAAAAGATATTGAAAACAAGTTTTATGAATTGACGTCTGGTATGCAATACATAGTTGGGGTTAAGTTTGTTAAATCTATATTAATATTATATTACTATTTTTGCAATCGTATAGGTATGCAAAGCGATGACAGCACTGTTGTTGACGTTTGCTCTAAGAAGTGCTCACAAGATATTGAAGAGTTGAAGACTAATATAACAGAACTATATATGGCTTTCTTAGCCCTTCACGCGGAGTTCGCACATCTCAACCAACACATGCTATTTCACGAAAAGGCTCTCAAACACATTGCCATTTGGGGTCACCGACACGCACACCATCACAAACACAATTCTAATCCTCAAACCAGTAGTGAGAGTCCAACTAATAGCGAACAACACAATCACCCGCATAGTGACCATCAGCACAACACTCGACATCACAATCACAACAGTAATAATCATAACTCAAAACAAGACAATGAAAGTAAAGAAATAAAAGAAGAGAAAAAGGAAGAAAAAGATAGTTCTGAAGAGAGTAAAGAAGTGGAATCGAGTCCATCAACGCCTTCAATAACTACCGTTAATTCGAGTTCTGATTTGACTATTATTAAAAACATATTCAATGAATCGAAAACAAAGTCATTCATTAGAGTTCCAATTAATCCAAAGCATTCAATTCACGAACAAATTAGGTTTCAATCAATGGAAGACGAGTTCAAAGAGTGGTTCGACAATATGTTGTCTGATATCCATAAGAGACATAACTTTCCTAATGATGAGAGAGTTATTGAGAGAGAAAATGAGCACAAAATTGTTAAACATTCAAATGTGACAAAAGAGAGTCAAATGACAATCGATGAGAAGTTACAGGAAATGGAAAAAGTGTTGAATAGCGAAGAATTGATTTTCGCCACCTGTCATATAAAGCCTAATCGACACATAGCTCTTCTTAATCAACAGAACGTTGAGGGAGTTATTAATCTGTGGCAACTCAAACATAATAGAGGTCCGCTTCAGATGCATATTAAGCTCAAGGGGTTTAAAGTTGCGAATCATAATCATAACGAACACCATAACCACAAAAATCACAACAACCGACACATAAGAGAGTCTAATATATTACCCGTGGAGTTAGAGCCCGAGGAGCCAACACATTCCATTGGTATTTCTCACAGCCATGGCTTTCATGTGCATGAATTGGGCAATTTGTCCCGCGATTGCCAATCAGTTGGCTCTCATTATAACCCTTTAAATTTGGCTCACGGAGGACCCTATGATGTGATCAGACATGTGGGCGATTTAGGCAATATTCGATGTGATAATAGGGGACAAATCGATAGTGAGTTTACATTCAGTCAAATCTCACTTTCAGGAGAACACAGTATTATAAACAGATCTCTTGTCGTAAGTCTTAAATATCTTCATATATTAATTTCTAATATTAGTTATCCTTTACTTTAATTTTGTAATTTTTATAATAAATCCAAATTAGTTATAGGTTTAGCTTTAGAACACATTTAAGGAGTACTTATGTTTGCATAACTAAAAATCTATAAACTATTAGAGTTCAAAACTAAGTTATATTCTATTAATATTTGAGTATTAAATAAGTCAGAGAAAGAATTTTCTATTAAATCAGAGTTTAAGTTATCACTCGTCCGATGAGAACCTATAATACAACTGATTTTGATTTAAAAGTTAATAATTGATAGTGTGATAGATTAACAATAGATGACTTTGATTTTGACTCAATGCTGGTATTATTGTCATCGAAACTCATAATAATTTCAATTTTTACGACAGATATTGTGATAAATAGTTTGCGTCGTATTGTTTAATATTAGATATCGTCTAAATGTCTATAATATCTAAACATTAATTTGTCATCAGATCCATAGCAATACAGATGATTATGGCCGCAATCCCAACAGTTCCTCTAGTATTACAACTGGTAGTTCTGGAGTTAGAATCGCCTGTTGTGTTATTGAAGAAGTGAAGACATTACCAAAAGAAGACGATTCCCAAAGCAATATAGGGCCCGTTGCGGGTCAGGTGAACTCTAAGCGCAGGCGAGAGGTATCACAGAGTAGTTCCAATCGTTATGAAGACTTAACTCTAAGCGAACTCTTGAAAAAAATAGCGAAATATGAAAATAAACTTAAATTTGAAACAAACGTCAACTTCAAGAGACGAACGCAACGAAGACATCAATCGCTACGCAATTAACTCTTTTCAATATATTTTTATTCTTTGTTTCAGTTTTTTGTTATTTGAATGCATTTATTGTTAGTATTTTGAATAAAATTCAAAGTAAAATAAGTGAATTTTTTTTACTAAAGAATTGGATTTTATTAATTGAAAAAATTTAATTCATTTATAATTTTGTGTTAAAAATGATTTAAATTTAGAACAAATGAGAATTAATTTTATTTGTTTTTAAGTCAATGAATGAACAAATGTTTGAATTTTTCTGTAAACGATTAAATGATACAAATAGTGTTGAAAAACAATATGAGACGAACCGTACATTTAATCGCAATTTCATTAAATTTTTTTGAATACCAAAAAATGAAAATTTGAGGAAAAAAACTTTAGTTTATGTTTGAATTAATGCGAAAACACTTTATTTATATATATATATATTAATGAACCAAATGTTTAATGGATTAAAATAATAGAATTATTACATATTCTGACGAGTGATGTGTTGAGAGACAGTCAGAGAAGTCAGAAATGATTCAAAATCTGGATCTAATATAAACGGCTGCGACGTCGTGTTCACTGTATCCTAAATGCTTCGCGTGTTTGAAAACTTCGTTCGTGGAGGCAGTGATCGGAATCGGGTGTTCGTAAACCTCTGCCAACTGGAGTGCAAGCCTTAGATCTTTTTGCATATGCGTTAACGGCATCTCAGTGGCGAACCCCCCGTCGATCATTGACTTCCCTTTTGATATTAATGTCTGACAATTGAGTGGCGAAAGCGATAATATTTCCAACAAATCCTTTTGTGATAAACCTGTTCTGTCGGCCAAAGCCATGCTTTCGGCCAAAGAGCCGATAAGATTACCGATAAGCATCGACACCACTAAATTCATTTTGGACGCGTCGCCCACCTGTGCTCCCAAATAGAAGGCATGTTTGCTGATCGCTTGGAAGCAAGAATTGCATTCATCGAACAAAGACTTATCTCCAGCAACGATGACAGTGAGGTTTCCCTCCTCTGCCTGTAGTTTTCCACTTCCAATGAGTGGTGCCTCGAGATAACGACCCCCTCTGGCGAGGATTGCTTCAGAAATGTCATTACTGGTGTCGGCGTCTATTGTAGTCATTTCGACGTAACCTTTTGTGGATCTGATTTCGGCTAAAATACCGCAATTGCCGAACACTATCTCTTTGACGGCGTGCGGATCAGCCAAACACGAGAATATGATATCGGAAGCGGCGACGACATCCGCAGGTGTTGTGGCCTTTACTGCGCCCGCCTTTACGAAGTCCTTGCATTTACTCGGAGTTCTGTTCCAAATAGTGACCGAATGTCCAGAATTTAGTAAATTCTTGAGCAATCTTTGACCCATTAATCCCAAACCAATAAATCCAAACTTCAGAGAAGACGGACGTATTGTCTTCGACTTCGCAGATATGGCTTTCATGTCAACCTCCGACTGGTCATTAGTGGTCGCATTTCCCGAATCGAGTAAGTATTGTGAAGTTCGCGCCAACAGATTCCTCGCCGCAGCCTTTGTGGGCGATTTGGTCGCAGGCGTAGAGTTTATGTTCTCTTCAATTGTAGTTTTAGTCCTCTTCGTTGGCGGTAAGTCTTCGTCGTTGACAACAGTCGCCAATGCCTTCGCTTTACCCGCCTTTGATTTAAACGGTGTTCGACTGTAATCGCGTTGAGTGGTCGAACCAGTAGCTGATGTGTTGGCCAATGAACTCACCTTATCTTCTGTCGCACTTTTATTACCTGTAAAAATGGTCGCAATTTCTTCATCAATCGATGGAAGATTTGAACCTAATTTTGATATTTTGTCAAAACTTATAGAAAATAACAAAAACAAAAGAATACAAACCTTTGTCTTCGAGTCCGTCTTTGTCTGCGTTATCGGAAACTGTGTTCTGAACTGAAGTGTTTGTGTCCGCACTCGTTGTGTTGTCGTCTTTGTCTCCTCTTTTGATGAACTCTTCAATCTTCTCAATCGCTTCCTTAAAGGCGTGACTTTTATTTAGTTTACAATTTTGTTCTTTGAATTCAATGTATGGTTTGATGGCGTCCTCTTGAATCCAACCGAAATTATTCGAACCGAAGAAATACACGCATTGTATAGACTTTTGTCGATAATTTCCGGGAGGTTTGGGTGACCGCAGATTCGTTTGTGTTCCGTCCACTATCTTTCCGGGCCATGGACTGAATCCCTTCATCTTAGCCCAGACCAGATCTCCAATCGCGAACTTTGGGCCATAACTTGAAGACATTGCAATGATTTCTCTTCAGATCAACTCTTTATACGATTAATACCAATAATTTGAATTAATATTAATAATAAGCGGTATTTAAGTGTTGTTTATATGTTTTGGCGGAACAAAAGATGAGAACCAAAATGGATGACAAAAAAGTGCCGCCGTTACAACCGGTACCACACTTTGCAATAATTACGTCACAAATTTTTTTATTTCCCAATTATTTTACTCAACTTTTTATTGATATTTAATTTGAATTTTTGAAATTTTATTTTAAACTAATTTTTATTTTGTTTTTGATTTTATTGCAATTATTTAATTTAATTTAATTCATTAATATTTTATTAATAAAGTATAGCTTTAATAAGACGTAATTTGTTTTAAAGCAAACACACATTTATAACCATAGAATTATGTGAATTTTAAAACCAGTTAACTGTTTTCATGAGTTCGTATGTTTATAATAGCTATTCTATGAGTAAATGAATGACAATTCTATTAAATAACATATAGTGTTATAGCAAAATAAAATTAGGTGTAATTGCTGTCACGTCACCTAAATTTCAATTGAAATTAAATCCTTTATAATTAAAACCTGTGAGAAATTACTTTTACATTGATTTCAATTAATAAAAACAAATAATAAATAATTTAAAAGTAAAACAAATAGTAATTGCATCAAAACTATAATATATTAGAAGCAAATACCTATTAGTTAATTAAATACCAGTATTTCATAACATTATGTAATGACAATGCTTTGGGGGTGGAGTCAAACAAAACTATTGAGTTATTGAATGCACTAAACTATTAGTTTATTGTTTCTAAACTTGTATAGACTTTAATAAAGTTTTGACATTTAAATCTAATGTTTAGTTATTTAGTTAACTCTTATATAGTTTTTTGTTTATCCAAATATTTACTTAAAGCAAATATTATTTTTTAATTCATTTTTTTCTCATCAAATGATTGTCTAAATATTTGTTTAAACTATTGAATGTCATTAGAAATGAGTTCACAAAAGAGTTGTCTTCCAATCATAAGTTGGGTGCAAAAGATAGCACTCTATGAGACAAAAGCTGTGAGTCTTTAAGACATTTAATGATTGGTTTTATTAAAATATTCGAATATTTTAGAGACTATTCATAATCGGGTCGAACAACACTCAGACCCGATTCCGAGTACTAAAGATCGACAGAACAGAATCGAAGGAATTGAATGTAATCGATGACAAACTTGAGTACAATCAACAGGAGATCAGAGACCTGTTAATGATGGTAGACGTCGGCAATAGGACATCGAAGACTAGCACACAATCGGGTTTGAATCGAACGATATCTGCGTTCGGAATCGTTGGATTCGTTAGATTTCTCGAAGGATTTTATTTAATATTAATAACTAAACGGAGAAGAGTTGCACAGTTAGGACATCACTCCATCTATAAGATAGAGGACACGAATATGATATACATTGCGAACGAATCGGACAAATCAAATCACGACGAACTCAAATACGTCCGAATGTTCCAAAACGTTGACCTCTCGAGTAATTTCTACTTCAGTTATAGCTATGACTTAAGCCATACATTAGAATACAATTTGAGTGAAACTGTTTTACATAAAAATCCACAAAATTTGGACTCATTTGACGCCAATACTACTATTTGGGAAAATGCTTGCAATAGATGTGATACCAGTGCCTCAAATGAGGCACATTTCGGTGGCGTTAGAACTAAACCTGACTTTAAGTTTGTTTGGAATCAGTATTTACTGCAATCACTTGACTTACATCCCGATTGGATTCTATACATATGTCACGGATTTGTGGCCCAAAACAATATAAGTGTTTTCGGTCGACCCATATATCTGACACTAATAGCAAAACGATCGCAAAAGTTCGCGGGAACCAGATTTCTGAAACGCGGCGCTAATTGTGAGGGAGATGTGGCCAATGAAGTGGTCACCGAACAGATAGTACACGACGCGAGTGTGTCCTCATTTAATCACGGCTTCTACACATCGTTTGTCCAAATGCGTGGATCTGTTCCTTCGTATTGGTCTCAAGACATATCAAAAATGGTTCCAAAGCCCACAATAGTGTTGGACATAGCGGACCCGTTCTATGAGGCCGCCAGTCGTCACATCAACCAATTGCTTCACAGATACGGCTCTCCAATAATTGTTCTAAATTTGGTGAAACGGAGGGAACAAAAACCTCACGAAAGCGTTTTGAGTAATGAATTCATAAATGCTGTCAATTATTTGAACCAATTTTTGCCTCCAAAACATCAAATCGATTACATTGGGTTCGATATGGCGCGGGTCAACAAACTCAAGGACGCGAACGTTATGACCAGATTGGCTGATATCGCATACTATACCCTCAAACAGACGGGAATATTCCAAAGCAAAGCCACTCGTCTTAACCAACACAACCGTTCATTCATTCAACGCGACAGACGAACACTTGGAGGGCATCGGTTAAGTTCAGGTCGTATTTTGCAAACAGGTATTGTTCGCGTCAATTGTGTGGACTGTTTGGACCGAACAAATACGGCTCAGTTCGCATTAGGCAAAGTAGCCCTCGCTTTCCAACTCTATTCACTCGGAATTTTGACAAAACCTGAGTTAGAGTTTGAGTCCGACACAGTTAGGATGTTGGAGGAGCTCTATGAAGACCACGGCGACACACTTGCCTTACAATATGGAGGGTCACAACTGGTTCACAGGATTAAGACCTACCGAAAAATAGCTCCCATTTCTTCTCATTCTCGAGATATAATGCAAACGCTTTCGCGCTATTATTCGAACGCATTCTCGGATTCAGACAAACAAAATGTTATGAATTTATTTCTCGGAGTTTTCAAACCAACAAAATCGACGCCTATTTGGGGTTTGTATACAGACTTTTATTTACACAATTCCTTAGCGAGTGGTAGGATGTATGGGGGATGTGATAGTAGGCATTACACCAAGTGGTGGACCGATGAAGTGGCAAAATGTCTGCCCTGTGCTGCACTCGAAGCAAATAAGGGAAGTCCTGATTCGTTAATCTGTTTGACCAAAGATTCGGGTCATGACGAGCGAACTGATGGGTATTACGAGCAATACAGGCCCTATGAGTTAACCATCTTTTCGGATACCTTGTCGTTCAACATTCCCAACAGTTGTAAAGACTTTATGCCTAACTTTACCGCCGATTACAGTCCGTTTAGCGTTCGGTGTAGACCAGGAAAAAGACTCGAATCGCTATTTTCTACCGGTTCTAAACTTCCGCCTCCAAACCCATCAGTTTCGGGTCACGCGTCCACTTCTTCCACTTCAAGCAGTGCGAGTGAACTCGAGTCCGATTCTGATGAAGAGGAGGACACGGGTGACAATTTTGGAGACTTTTGTGACGATAATTCAGACACTGAAGACTCAGCTATTAGTTATGGCTCACCCTTTCGTGTATTAGACACTCATTTATCAAATATGGAACAAAATTATGGTTCACTTATTGAGCCCTTAAAGCAAAAAGATGTCGATCTCTACAATAATTACATAAATATCGGACAAAATGCCGGAGAAATAACTGACAGTCAATCAGTTTTAAGTAACAAAACTAAACTAATCATAAATTCTAGTGAATATACCGACACTTCGTTCTCAGTCAAAGCGCCTAAAGTTTCCAAAACGAGTTTAGATGTATATAAAGAATATATCAGATTAGGAGAGGTTGGAGTCACTAAAGTATCGCAAAAATCTTTAGATATATATAAAGATTACATAAAAAATAGGTATAAAATTAAAAAATGATTTTTTTAAATGTGATAGAATTCTGAACATTGTTTTAGAATTTGTTTTTTCTTAATTTATTTATTATAAGTCATGAATGAGATATATTTTTTTCTAACTAATGAAACATTAAAATAATAATTAATTAGAAAATAAAATAAAGTAATGATTGGTAGAAGTAATGCCAGAAGTGAGTTAACGTTTGAGTGATGTCTCAGATGTGCCGGTTTTTAATCTCATTTAATTATCACTCTTTTTCTCTCTTTTAATAAAATTAATAAAAACTATACAACAAATCATTTTTAAATATATATAAATTAAACTTTAAATATGTCCTCTTTTTCTACGTTTCGGCGGCTGAGCAACAATTCTGGTCGTTCTGTATCTTATAATTGGTGAGCGAATGCGAGACGATCTTCCCTTGTCTTCATTGTATTCTTCAGAGTCTTGAGAGTCAGAGTCTTGTGAGTCCTGTGTGTCTTCTCTTTTATCTATAGATTCGGTGACTTCAGGTTCATTGAAATCGGTATCTGCTTCTGTCGGTGCAATCGTTGTCAAGTCTGCGAGTGTTGTTGGGGTGTCTTCCTCTATAGTTCCTGATCTTCTAATACTCCTTTCACCCGAAGTTTCAATATTTGTGGTTCTCTTTGACTCCCAATTTTGGTCATATATGTTCTCATTCAACCCATAATGGGTAGGACTATCGCCACACTATTTATTGAAAATTATTTTAGATAAGACTTAAATATAGGAAAAATATTTTATGAGATTTTATGAAAAAATTTAAGTTAAAAAAATATTCACTTTCTATAACTTCAAATAATTTTCGATCAAATTTTAAATTTTATCATTAATTTAAAGATTAAGAATTTGATAAAACATAAAATTAGTTTAAATAACGAAAATACAAATATTAGAAAAATTCAATATTTGCAGGAAATGATATTAAGAATCTTTAGCTGTATATAAAATTATTGATCAAATATTGTTATCGTTTTCATAAATGAATTATTTTAGTGTTATTTTAAAAATTCTTCAATAGATATGAAAAGTTTTGCGGAATTTGTAACATAAATGAATTTTTTTTATTGTTTCAGTGATTTTTGATGAGTTAAGATATTTTAATATTACTATAAGCCTAACAAACCTGGACATTATGCCACCAGTCGCACACAAACACCAGTTGGTTGAACATTGTTCCATTAGGACATAGGAATGAATTCTTTCGACCTCCAGTTTGACATATATGAAAAACCTGATAATATTATAATAGAAATTATTTAGGGGTTGAGTTTTAATGTCTAATTATAATATTAATAGTCATAAAATTAAAAGTCTTTTTTCTCAAAGCAAAGTGACTACACATTACTCAAGTCTAACTTGAAGAGCGTGTGACAAACCATTCAAACCATTTTACTTTGAATTCTAATGGATTTAATTAAAATTATAAATACATTAACATTAAGTCAAAGTTCATATGAATTACGTTTTGCTTCAATTACTCCAAGCGTTTAATTTAATTTGTGAAGACCTACTTATTATGAATAATTAAAAGTATACAAAACAATTAGATCTAATTCTTCTGAATAATTAGATCTAATCTCAGTGGGGGAAGAACTTATTTGTTATAAGAAAGTGTTAGATAAAGTGTATCGCAGTGTGTAATCTCTCGGCGACAACATTTCATTATGTATTCAATTTGTTTGTCGTTTTTTTCCAAAAAAAATTTAGATTATATTTAATTAAAATGTAAGGAATGAAAGTGTGAGGAAATGTATTATAAATATATACTTTTTAAAATTAATTGCAGATCTAATGCAAAAGACACACATTTTCTGAAGTCCTATAATTTCATTATAATACTGGTGGAAAAGCATTGAGGGAAACCTATATCTCACAGGTTCGCACATATCTAACTTTTCTAAGCGATAATAAGAGTTATTGTATTTTATTAAATGTTTAAATAATATAATAGTTTTGCGCTATAATTATGAAAACATCAAAAGACAATGAAAACAGGTTTTGCATACTTGACACTGTGTTTCAACGTCTGCGTAATAACCGGGCCATTCGTGTGTCTTGCAGTCAAAGTTTGTTCTCGGAATGGCAGCAAAAGTTGGATAGTCTGTTCCGGGAACACCAGGCAATGCGTCCTCTAGTCTCCAATTTTTTGGCTGATCGTAATCTGGATTCTCAGGTCTTTCCGACTGTCGCGCAAACTTAGGCTGACTGATCAGAGGGCCCTCTTCCACTCTTTCGGGCAATTGTTCGTTTCCAAACTCTTCCTCTACTATTGGTTGTGCCCTTACGGGAGCGTCTGACCACTCATCTTCTCCTTCTGTCTCAACATCGTATTCAAGGTTCTCACTGTCAACCCAACTGCCCATTCGATGCTGTTTTCTATTAGGATCTATTGCCTCATTTATTACATTAACCGATGCTTTCGGTGGTCTCTGACTGACTACAGTTTTGGGTCGTATTGTAGTTAAAAATGTTGTTTCTCTCGGCTTATTCGTTATCGCTGTTGTAGTTATGGGTCGCGTTGTATCAGTTAATCGAAAAGTTGTAGCATCTGTTGGTGTTGTTGTTGTTGTAGGCCTCACCAGAGTTGAAGTCCTATCTGTTCTGTCCTGGAGTTGAATGTTTTGGTTGTTTATGTTGTTTGCATTGTTTACACTGTTTTTATTGCTTCCGTGTGTTATTGTTGAACGCCATCCAAATTTAGGTGTCGACGATTGGCCCGAATTTTTTGGCTTAACTTCACTACGAATGTCATCATTTTTGGCACCATTAATATTATCGGGTATTGTAGACGTAGTTTCGTACATAACAGTAATCTTTGGCTTAACAGGTCTCACAAAATCGTCGATATTTTTATTTCTTTCAATTTTATCATTTCTAGTAAATTGATTTCCTGTACTCTTATAGCTCTGGTTGTCATCATTTATATTGAATATCTGTTTCGCCAATTTATCCCACTTTTCTTTTTCTTCTTTTGGATCTTTTGGTTTACCCAACAAATGGAAATCCAATACGCGCTCTGTATTCGGGGATTGTTGTTGGAATCTACCGCTTACTACGCGGTCAATCTTAGGTTGCTGTTGATAACGGCCTTCCAGTACTCTATCTGTTTTAGGTACTGTTTGTTCCGGTCGCTTCTCTATTACCTGATCAGTCTTTGGTAGTGTCTGCTGACGACTATCCCAACCACTAGTAATAGCCTTTTGTTTATTATTAAACGGATTATTATTATTATTTTTGTTACTACTAGTGCGTACACTACTGGAAACTTTCTTAGCCGGACGTTCAAACTCTTCTTTACGATTGTTGTCATTCCAGTCATCCCTAAATAAATTTCGAGACAACTGCTCGTGAGGTGCGTCATCTCCATGTCTAACATTGTTTCCTTCATCGACTGCACTAATAGAATCTCTGAACACATGACGAACAGGTACGTCATCGTCCCATTCGGTTTCAACAAATCTTTCCCTCAGTGGTTGGTCATCACTCCACGTCTGGTCAAAATCCCGTCTTCGGGCGTAACTCTTTTCCCAATTTTTCGATCGAATTTTGATTGGAGTTACAGTTCCGTCATTCTCAAGCCTGAGACCACTTCTTTTAATAGATCTATTACTACTTTGGGCTGAAAATTCAGGTATATTTTTACTATCTATAGTTGTCCACTGATTTTTTTGACGACTTTCTGCACTTTTCATTAAGTTATTCCACTAAAAAAAGTTAATTATTTAGAGGTTAAGTAAAAAACATTACCGAAAATTATAATTAAATAACTGACCCAATAATCTTGACGCACACAATAGGCATATT
>JAQGCF010000139.1:0-13374 GCA_034699405.1 Hermanniella punctulata | reverse complement strand
GACTCTCTCTCTCTCTCGTCTCTCTCTCTCGCTCTCCTCTATTCAAAGACTAAAAAGGAGTGAGAATAAAGAAAGTACTGAATCAGGTCTTTGCAAAACACAATTTATTATGCAGGCGAGAGAGTATGTCATTTGGGATTAAGTCTATGTCATCGTCAGTTCGCGTCATATACTCATGAATTAAATGTGTTCTGTGTTCTGGTTGTTGGCATATCAACTATTCTTTCAGTACAACGAATTCTAGCTTTGTATTTGTGGCAAAGGGGAGGAATGAGAGGGAAATGAGAGGCAATGAGAGGCAAAGAGAGGCAAAGATTTTCGAAATTGATATACAGAGTATAGATATTGTGTAATTAGAGAATAATATAATGTAATTCAAATCATTTAATCGTGAGTTTCATATTATCCCCATTAAGCCTAGAGTTCTGTAACTAATTATTACTAATAGAAAATTTTTACTAAATTTTGATTAGTAGTGCTTTTGATTATTTAAAGCTTTAAATAAAATATATTTGATTTCATTTAATGATATTTACTTAAAATATAATTAAATGAATAATAAATAAAATCCATTTAGTTATCAATTGAGTCTTTTTTAAAGTTTTAAAACAAATTTTGAAATTTTGTTTTGATATTATATTATTGTCAATAAATATTAATTAAATCAATAAAATTTTATATCTATCAAAATATTTCAATAGAGTGTAGTTTTGTAAATATGTAATGCCTTTAGAGGATACCCATGAATACAAATTATTTCAATAGTTTAAAATGTATAAAATGGTAATAATAAATACAACTCATTAAACAAATGAAATACAGTGCTTACCACCAGTAGCATAAAAAGCACACTAAAGTTTATTACTTTTATTGTAATTTAGGTGTATTGGAGACTAACTTTTTAAATCAAATACAAAGCAATTCAAATCAATGTTTAGGTCTGTGAAATTGCTTCAAGTGATGATCACCACTAGTGATACCCTTCTTGACCCTTATCATATATTTAGGGTATTATTGATTTTAAATATACTGCTTTGTCTTCTAATAAAATATTCTGCTTCTGATTCTCTCTCTCCCCCTGTCTCTTTCTCTCTTTCTTTTTTCTCTCTCTCCTCTCCCTTCTCACACTCAGTGAGTCTCTCTCTCTCTCTCTCTCTCTCTCTCTTCTCTGTGCGATCATTAGTTGTTCGCAACACTCAATTTGTGCGGTCACAAACACTATAGTATTGGAAAAAACTATATTTAGCATCGCTAACATGCAATGCCCTTCTGGCTAACAGATAACAAGAGGCAAAACCATCTCTCGCTATCTTCTATCATACTTTTTAAAGGCTAATGACTTTTATTTGAATTTTTTCTCTCTTTAACAGTAGAAATAGATTATTGACTGAATATTACAAGCATTTATATTACACGGTTATGCTTTTATTTAGAAAGAATTCCACATTTTTTCTCTTCTCTCTCTCTCTCAGTTATCAATAGAAACCTGAATCCAATTTAAAAACAAGACTTGAATCCAAATTTCTTCATTAATTTCTACCAATTGTTAGCCTTATAACTAAAGATTGAGTTCTCGATCGCAGCACTTGTCTGACAAAAATATTTTTTAGAAACCAATATCGGAAAAGTAGATAATCATCAATTTCAGGAGGAAATTAACTTAAAAGCATTAATAAATCGTGAAATTTTAGTCTCAATTCTATCGAATTTTCACTCAATTCTCATTATTTAGCTTTTGATTAACTCGAGAAAACTTAATTAACTCAAACTCTGTTAATAATAAGACTTAGACTTAAATTTATATATGTTTTAGCTCTCACTCTATTATAATCTTAATTTAAATTATGGTTCAGTTTTAAAATTAAGAATAATTGGAAACTTGAAATAAACTATAGCTCGAGAACCTCTTTCGGTGATAACACATTTCAATTAACACATTTCAATATTTTTTAGCTCTCGATAAAACTTTGTTCGCTTTACAAAAACATTAATATTATAAGCAATAAGAATATCTCAAACTTAATCACATTTGTCATTATTGAGATATGAATTAAGAATAAATAAGACTTAATTGATTACTTTGGTTTGTTTTAACCAAAATTTATACAAAAATAATAAGCAATTAACTCAAAATATACTAAATAAATGAGGTATACTTTAATCTCTTAACAAAATTGCAATTTTGGAGACTATTCTAAAACTTGTATCAATGGTTAAACATTTTTTTGATAACTAAAAGGTTTTTTAATACAATTATTGAAAGACATTGAAAAATTTTAAATAATTTTTTAAATTAAAAAAGCTGTCCAAATAAATTGTCTTCAATTTAAATTCAAAAAGCATTTCAAGTTTTCAGCAAAATTTTTTTGATGAGATAAGCATTTTTGGCATTAGAATGAAATTAATAAGAATCACATAAATGAGATAAATGCTATAGTTTGAGAGCTTAAGGAAGTTTAAATTTAATATTTAACTAAAAAAAGTTCTTCAAATAAATTTTTTGCGTTCATAGTATGAATACATATTTTTTAGATATAATTCATGGTTATTGTTATATTTATTAGTATTGATTCGCTTATCTTTTGTATTTTGAAGTGATGCCAATAATATCAATGCCAAAAGTAAAGCACAATTAGTATAAATAGTAAATTAAAAAATCTAACCGAAATGCAGCGATGATATGAATCAAATTGAATACATGCAACTAATTATGAATTAAAATTACATTTTGGTTTTTTTACTTAAGATTGAGACGAATCAGAAATTTTTTTAATTGCAATCAATGGAATAATTTCGGAATTAAATTAAAATAATTTAGTTATTATGTATTAATAATTATGATTATAGAAACACTTTTATGTATTAAAATTAAGAAAACTTAGAGATAAAGACTTAAAAAAATGATAATTCACTTCAAAGTTGAGTTAAATAAATGATTTGAATTTAGAAACAAATCTTTTGGTAACACAAAATAGATGGATGTTTTAAAATTCAAACATATCTCCTGAAAATTTCATTACGGAATCTCTTAGATTACATTTACGAGTCGTACATCTCATTATAATTATATTATAAGTAAAAAAGTGGAGAATATTTTTTTAAACTTTGACTCTATTCTATCTAATTGTAATCCAAACATCTCTTAGTTTTAATTTAGAAAATATAGCGCAAGAAATATATATATATATTCTCTTATTTTGTCGGTTAAAACAAGAAAAAAATATCAGAAAATGGGGGAAACGTAAGTTTAAATTAAATTTTAAAGTTTTTAAACTTAAATAACTTCACTTTACCTCATGTTGTTTTAATAATAGATTTTCTCGTAATTGCGACAATTGTTGAATCATTTCATTTATTTTTCTTTCTGTATGCGTCTCGAGTTGCGGATCGCTATCAGCGCAAAGTGAGGCCAAGTTTTGCAGTATATTTGTGGAATTGTTGGTCAGGTTTCTTAATTAAAGCAAAGAGAATACTTTTATTCAGTTTATTACACTTTGGGGTTAAGCAGTTAAGCAGAAGTTTATTTATTGATATATAATTAGATAACTTATAGTATAATTGAAAATAAATATAAAAAATGAAATAATAAATACTTTTCTTTGAAGTGACTGTTTTTATTCAATCTATTGAGCACTTCATCTATTGAACGTTTATTGAGTTTGATTTTCCTGCATTTGTCTACATAATAGTTAAAACCAGTGGTAGTGTTCTGACACTTCTCGAGTGATGAATGACCGCTACCTTCGCTCTCATACTCTGAATCTGTTGTGGAATTCTCGGATGTCGTCAATAGATAATTAGTGTTGTTATTGATATTAGCATTGGCTAAGATATGCTCTTTGTTTAACACTTTATGGCTGTCGTTGATGTCATTGTCCTCTACATCCCCGCCATTCAGACTATAGTCTTCTGGATCATGTTCTTCGTCACTATCAGCAGATGAAATAAATATCTGTTTCTCTTTTTTACTTAATTTATTGTTGTCTTTCTCCACCAAATAATCTTCTTCATCGTCTTCTTCTTCATCGATCTTCATCTGATTTTCTGGTAGAATGTCATCGATTTGTGGCGACAACGAAGAGATTTTGTTTGGCGCAGATTTACGTTTTGCTGACATTATAAGCAGTTCTATAGTTTTAGAAAAGAAAACAATTTATGAATTTCACATTTATTACATAAATCGCTTATATTTATATTTCCTCAAAAGTAGATACTGTATAGAAATCACTTTTTCTCTTTGAGGTTAGATTTTCTATTTTAATATCTGTTATAAAATATTATAAAACTATTGATATAAGCAATGCGTTAAGAAGTTGTTTAGTTTTTGCTGAAAAAAATCTCATTTTACTTTAATTAACTATTTTTTGCATTTTCCTACTCTTTTGTGTTCCTTTTTATTTCGCATAAAATTAATTCCTGAATGCTTTTAACGGCACACTTACTCTGATAAGTAAAGAAACTCTTTGAGCCAATTAGAGGATAAGTGAATGTTGTGTTAAAATTAATTTATTGTTTAATTATTTTTAACAAACTTAATCTTAATCATTATAATAAATATAGGACCCATAGTACACGTTATGTGTAGAAGTTTTGCTTTAGAATCACAAGTAGGAAACAAAGATAAGAAAACAAAGTACAGTATATGATCTCATAAATTGGTTTTGATTTAAAAAGTTATTTTTTGCTAAATTTACGTCAAATAAACCAAATTTAATAAAAGCAAAGATAAAAAATAAATGTGTATTAAATAAATCTTATTTTTCTTTATATTTGTAAGAATAAAGAGAAAAGTATTTCGCGCGACAATAAACTAAAAGCCGACGAAAATGATTTTCATTCACGTTTTTCACACATTTTTAAATCGCGTCCATTTTTCCTTTTAAGAGTAATTTCATCGCCTATTTTTCCATTTCTACAGTCAAATCCGTTTATTGCAAACATTCTCTTTTATGAAAAACATAATACTATGGCTAACGAATAGAAATTGACAAACAATATCATTATTTGCAAAAGTGTTGCCGGAGCTCTGTATAAATTGGCTCAAACAGAGTTTGAACGTGTATTTTAGTCCTCAAACATCTTTTGAAACACTCAATCACTTTTTTACTCTGAAAAACCGCACTAATAGTTTAGTGTATATATGCATCACAAGTGGACCAAAATGTAATACTAGTGAGTGACTAATGGTTAGGCACTACAATTTTTTATTATATTCTCTCTCTCTCTCTCTCTCTCTCTCTCTCTCTCTCCTCTCTCTCTCTCTCTCCCCTACTAAAGTGATGCCAGGGTAGCAAAATAAAGGGAGGTTTGACAAAAGTCTAATATTGTACTATACTTAAGAGGTTTGATTGCTGTGCTCACACTTCTCTATTGAGCTGTTATGAATTGGCAGCTCGTACTGTCCGGTGAGGCGAAAATGAGAAATTGAAGTAACAATTGGCTGAGAAGCAAAGAAAATGTATTATAGCCTTACAATTGATATTTGCCTTCCACTAAATTGCACACAAACTACAACATTATGTGCTATTATAACGTATATTACATGTCTAGTTCTTGTGTGTACTCGTATGGCTACTATCGTTGCTTTGATTTTTGTTATGATAAATGATATAATAGCTGTTGTGGTCTTATTTTTTTCTATTATAGTTTAACTACTTTTACAAACTTTTATTAGTTTATTGGAAATAAAATCTGCAATAAAAATACTTTTGGGTCTAATTTTCTTACTAACAATATATATAAATAATTATATAGTAATAAATTTGTCAATATATGCAATGACAAATAGACAGTAATATATAGAGTATACGTTCTATTTTGAGTGTTTGGCCATTCATTATCTTCAAAATTACAATTTAATAACTGTTTTCCTAATTTAGATTTCGATTGAAACATAGTTTTGGTTAATAATAGAAACAAAGTATAGATGACTTGAGAAATACAGAATTGGCTTTTGTTAAACTAATGCAGTGTTAGATGAAATGGAGTATATATTTAAAAGATATACTATATTATTATTATTAGAGTATTATTATGAGTAAATATTAAGAGTGAGAGAAGTAATATATAATAGAATTGCTTTCAACAAAACATATTTTCACAGAAACTCATTGTTTTCGATATACATTTCTTTAGCACTCAATTAACGCATAGAAAATGAATGAGAATGGAATGAAAGGAAGGAAACAAATGGGTAACAATGCTAATATATTGGTTTCGGGTAGAGTTAGTCTCCTTATAATTAGCGCTGTCCCTAACTATCAAAATGAAGAGTGAAGGAGAGAATGACTTCACTGATTGAAACAGAGACACAGAGAGTAAAGGGAGCAGAATAGGAGAGAATAGAGGAGATGCGAAGACGTTATGGTTTGGATTTGATGGCAGCGAACGACATGATCATCAATCATTGTCAATGATGGCAAGTGCAACACATTGGGCCTACTCTTTGCTACTGCATTCAGTGATACAATTGCAATACTTCACAGTAAATCTGTGGGTGAATTTCGATTTTGGGAGCGTTATACTCGACTCACTCGAGCACAGAGTTAGAAAAGAGAGTGTTAGACATTCTCAATGGTTATCGCTTGTAATGGCTTTTCAAACTAATCAAATAACAATAATCAACGGCAGATGTCAAATGATGCAGAAATGAGGTTTATTAATGGATTTTTGTCAACTCATAATAATAACAACTGATATTATTGCTAATATTGAGCCACAACTACACTATTACACTATTGCTACACTATTGCTCCTTCAGTTTCGAAAAAATTGAATGAATCAAATGATAAATTGAAAGTTATTTTAACCAAAATTAAAGCATTGAAACAATTTTTCAATTAATAAAAAAGAGTTTCTCTAAAGCAAAACCTAAAGTATGTATTGGGAGAAGAAATTGATTTTTCACTGTTTATCATTGAAAATCAAATTATCAACAAAATTGATATTTTATTCAAATTAGTTTTAACTACTTTTTAAATGAAAAAACAGCGAAAGTGAATAAAAGTTTGCTTCGATAGAGTGTATGTGTAGAGAGAGTGTTGTTAATAAATAAAAAAAGAAAAGTACAAAAATCCAATAATTAGATTATCAGTATATTTATGAAAATTATCACTTAATACAATTTTTGCACTTTGAATGTTTATTTAACTGTTTCACATCCGCTGCAATTCTAACGCTTTTATTATCGCAAAAACCAAAGAATATGATGAGTGAACTGTTCTATAATATAGTAGTAATAAAACAAAAGTTAAAAGAAATGGCTGATTCATTAAAAGAAACACTTATACAAAAAACAAGTCACATTTTTCTGTCATCTACTATCTCCTCCTTTTTATTCTTTTATTTATATTACTATTTTGTATGAATAAAATCTTTTTAACTTTGATCTAAAGTCTGTTTTATTCGGAAAAAATATTTTTCTTATTTCCAATAAAAAAGTTTTATTAAAGAAATTGATTAAATTTTATAACATCTAACAAATATCGAAGAGAAGATCAGATTTTAATTTTATTTCATTCAATCACTGCTACGAAAAATTAGATTTTAATTATAGAAAAAAAACATTTAAGTTATTTTGCTTTTGAAAAATTGTTGAAAATTTTATAATTTATAAAATAAAAGAATAAAAACATAATTAAGAAGACATTGCTGTAGATCAAGAATTTCCAAAAACATTTAGCTGGAGGTGACAGTGAATGAGAAAAATTATTGAGTAAATGCAATAATTTGAAACTTTGTATAAAATCTCTCATCGCATAGAATATGAATTACGCGATTTTGGATATTAATTGTGGAGTACTTAAAATAATATGAATTAAATAAAATTGTTGGCATTATTCGCAAAATATAAATTTGTTATGAAATGATCCAAAATTATCGACTGATATAATGCAGAACATAATCAAAAATGTTTCTTTAAAAGACACAAAAAGCCGACTTATGTTCAAAGTATTAAATGCGAAAATGTAATCAATACATGAAATGAGAGGATGAGTTGAGAACCAAGTGCTTCACAATCTGTTTATATAATACATAACCACATATGCATCGCATTTATAAGTCCATACAATTTACTCATTCAATTCCTTTAGGAAAAGCGTCTATTCGTATGCTTTTTCTTTAACTTATCTTTTTTTAATTTAAACATTTCTTTAGACAAAAATCATTATAATTTTGTCTCATATTCTCAACTTCTCAAATACCGTCTGCGTTCATAATTTTTAGATAGAGTACAATAATCTGGATTTTGTTGTATCACAACTATGTTCGCAACCATTATTACAATAACTGAAATACTCTACATGTATAGTGTGTAACAGAACTGAAAAGAGTAAAAGTGCTAATCACCTCCTTCTCTTGGGCACATGAAACATCTGGAATATATATATTGGTTGCACTTTAATTAATACAACTGACAATAATTATGAATTTGTTAATTGTTGGATAAACATCAAATGAATGCATTATATTCATTGATCTTATTTTAATTAATGCAAATTTTATCCACTTTTGTTCCTTTTATTGACATTTACTTAACATTAAATTTTAAAAATATTATAAAATGAAAAAAGTTAGCAATTTCTCCAATTTATAAAGATTTGAATTTTTTAAAACCTGTAATTTTTTACTAGTCTTCAGATTAATTATATATATTTCGTTTTCTATATAATAATAAATTGCATAAAAGCTATTGATATAATGATTATCAAGAATACAGTGGATATTAATTAAGCCTATATGAAGACAATTTATCAAAAGGTGTAAACTGTTTATTAAAATGAATTTTAAAATTTCGAAATCCTTTTTAAAGTATAAATAATTCTTAAGCTTTGAGTGTTTGTGTTAATAGGAATTTTTCATTACTCATCTGATTTTTATTTTCAATTTAAATTTTTCTCAGTTTTGATTGAAACTCATTCATCACTTTTCAGTTAATTGGCATTACGAATGTGTTCGCGCGCACCCAAAACACTTTCAAACACTTGCACACAGTTTTTATTATAAACTAAAGCATAAGTACCGAACCGAGAGAGAGAAAGAGAGAGAGAGAGGGGGAGCGGAGAAAAATCTTTCTCTGCAATATCATCTCATTTTTATAATAGATAGCAAAAGAAAAATCTGTGCAATTAATTAGTACTACAGGTATTACCAGTATTTCGGCGGTTGACTTGTTATACTTTATTAGAATAATTTTTGAATGAATGATCCTTTTGTTGGTAATCAATTTGGAAGTAGTGGTCTCACCTGTCGAGTTATCGCACCATATTATCAATAATCAATTATCAATAATCAATTTACTACTACCTATCGGTTAGAAACAATGTGAAAACAATTCATAATATCGTTCTCTCTCTTTCTCTCTCTCAGCCCCCTCTCCTTCTCTCTCTCAGCCCCCTCTCCTTCTCTCTCTCAGCCCCCTCTCCTTCTCTCTCTTCTTTATAAATATATTTTTTACATAAGTAGACAACACTTTAGAGGTGAAGAAGAAGATCTGTAATGCCTTCTTATAATTCGTAACGCTTTAGTTAGTTTGCAGTTTGTGTCCAGAATTTTAAAATAAATTCTCTTTCTCTTTCAATTGACTAATATTTTAAAGAATACAGTCGATTCTGTTTATTAAAAACAAATCACTACAACTACTCAATTGTTGGTTTATTTAAAAATCAAATTAATTAGCACCAAAGAGTAGTATAAAGTAGTACATTGATTAATAAAAAGTTGTATATTTAATATATTTAATTTTAGAATTGCGCACTGATAGAGATCGATTAGCTATCGAAACGCCTCATTAAATAAATTATATGTATTTTATCTAAAATGAATGCAATTGATATAAGATTAGACTGTGAAAACTCCCCAAACAACTACTCTGTAGAATAGTATTGAATGCAGTTCAATACAAAGCTTATGTTGAGTTACAAAGTATTTTTTGTGAAAGAATTGTGTAATTTTGTTTTGAGTCGAATGTGCAAAAATACATTAACATTAACAGCAGGGTTTCAAATATTAATCGGGTCAATGGATGGATGTTTAGATAGATTGGATGCCAATTGGGTAACTTCTTCACAATTTTTCTGGCAATAGATTTTTGCAAAATATGATTTCACTTAATTTAATTTACAAAAGTTTAGAGCGAAGAAAGAAATAATAAAATTTTCATTTTTCAACGTGTGTTACAAATTGTTAAAATAACTTATCTCTGCGTTTTTCAACAAAGCTTTCATTTATTAAATAATTTTGAAGCGTTAATAAGTTTTTTGCATTAGACGACAAATCAAAGTTTCAAAATCAATGACTTCGAAATTGATTTTTTAATGACTTTTTTAATGGTTTGAGACCATGTTTTTGCACAGTATATCAAATATAACAAAGATTTTAATAAAGTTTTTTAATTATTAGAGATTTGGAGGGATTCGTTCAAATCATAGGAACTAATAATTTTAAAGTCATTTCTAATAATTACAATTCAATTAATGTTTAAACTATTAAATCTAATTGTAATTATAAATAATGTATTATTAAAGGCTTGAGTTTTTAAGCATTTGCTTTTAGGCGAAATCTGATAGTCTTTTGATAAGGCGAAGAATTTTGAGCCTAAGAACTAGAAATAATTGCTTACCTCGAGTTTTGACATTTTTCTCTCAAAAAAAGAAAAGATAAAGTGTTGCATTTTTGACTCTTGAACTAAAGTAGCAAAAAATCTTTTCATAATTTTCTTAATCGAATTGAAAAAAGAGCACAAATAAAATTTTAAAGCAATTATTTTGAGCACAATTATTAAAAATTAAAAATAAGTATAAAACAAGTATTTAATACACATTTTTAAATATCGATATCAATACATACGCACAGAATGTTTAATAATAATTTCAAACATTTGTGATAAGAGAGACCTCTTTTCCAATTAGAGTCACTTATATGCAAATTAAGTTATTATTCAGTTAAGTAAAGGCTTGATTAACAAAAAACAATTTTTCCCAAAATAAAAAATTTTAAATTTGTTATTAGACATTTCTGGAGTAGTGAACCACACCCTAAAACAATCATTCTCTTGACATGTTTTGCTCTCTCTCTCCCTCCCTTCTCCTCGCGTCCTCTCTTACTCTCTATTGTTAACGACTTTTAACTGGAAATACTATTATTAAACTTATTATTATTACTTATTATTATAAGTATAGTATAGAGAAATGAATCTTTAGATAGTTTTACTTTGTGTTTGGGTTACTTTTATTTCTTTTAAGTCCCATCTGTAGTCATAAATCAGAATATAAATTTTGTATAACATTCGTGCTAATAAACAATTGCTATTACCAGAGCCTTTTATCTCCTTCTCGGCATTTAACTGTCGCATTCTGCGCTCTACCGCACAAACCCTCTCTCCAGTTAAGCCAATGCCTCTCTTAATCAACATCTCTACCCATTTAAATGATATCCCAATCGCACTGTATTTTGAGTTTCTGTAAAACCTATGCGCCTGTATTGCAATGCGCTCACTATTGCGGCGGATGTTTAGCTATTCTCCTGTCGCTCGCAGGCATTAGATCATTGTCTCAACACAATGAAAACATTGTTATTGCTAACAAATGGCATTTGAAATAACTACTAGTGCTCATAACACTATTACTTTCTCCGACTTAAACTACTCATATTCTACATATGGATTCAATTGACGGTAGAAAAACAGAGAGGAGTTCTTAACAGAAGAAAGGGTGGGGAACCACTAATATAGAGTTTTGTTGCGCTCTGAGACTATAGCTATTATTACAAATATGTGTTTCGTCTAATATTCACAAAGACTTTGAGTTTTTCCAGTGAATTAGTCTCTAAACAAAAAAGGATTGCCACCATTTGATGAGCTCAGTTGGAATCACTCATTCACTTGTTTCCGTTTACACATATCCTATGCAATGGAGCCCTTCTTTCAACTAATCTCTAAACAGTTTCATTGTTTTTAAGGACTCTGTGCTTTAATTATCCTAACCTTTAGAATATAATTGATTGAACTGTAAATATAAGAAATGGTTTCAAAATAAATTAAAATTTCTTTTGGAAATAAAATAAGAAAAGTTAAGTTTCTGTTTGAAGAGTTGATTTATTTTCACCAAATTTATTCTCTGTTGCAATGAATCAGTAGTTTTCATTCCAATATCTTATATTGATAAATGTTTGCCTTAAAAAAGAATTGAAGTAAAGCTTAATTTGCAATACACTCCCGAAAAAGTTTAAAATGCAAAAATCTATTATTAAAATCTTATTTCCTTAACCATTATTTGCATATCCTTTTTAAGAGACAAATACTAATGAGCGAAACAATAATCCGTATATTTTTAAGTGCCTTTGCATATGCTATACTTAAATATGACAATTGCTATGATTTCTCGTTTAAGAACTTTTTGCCTTAACTCTTAAAAACACAGTGAGTAACAAAATTAAAGCAGTGAAACGGTCTAAATATAGATATAAAAAATGAAAAGATTGAGTGAAAGATAGTTTGAAACAAATGTTATAATTTTAAAGTTTTAAACATTAGTTACAGACGTGATGTAAAAGTAGTGGTAATAATTCAGTTAAGAGCTCAACAAAGAAGAGTAAAATAAAGATAGAAATAAAAGGAGTGAAAAAGAGATGATACGGAGGAGAGATGAGAAGGAAGAAAGAGAGGGAGAGAGAAAGAGAGAGAGATAAAGAGAGAGCAAATCCTAGAAAAGAGGATATATAATGATAAGTTAGACTATGCGTAATCGGATGTTTGACTGACAATATTAATTGGGGTAGGACTTCACTTATACTTGTGTTACTCTTTTGGCCATACATTACACAAACTAAAGAGTAAAATTAACTACAAGATTACCACAGCTATTAATTGTGAGCAATCACTTCCTCTTCAATTCAATTCATTTGATTGTCAATAATAGATATCTATAGCTATTCGTGAATATATTGTTGCGCTCAAGGAATTCAAGGAATAGTACTCATGAAACGAGTGCATTGTTGTGCGCAATGATATCTTTTTCTACAATCTGTAAGAGCGCTATAAATGGTTAATTTAATTATTTAGTTTTACTGTTATGCAAACTTTGTAGTTACTTATATGTGCGGGAATTTAATCTTATTTAGTTTAAGGCTTTATTGGAATAAACAAAAAAATAAAATTCAATAATATTTCTTCAAATTGATTAATAGCTTTAACTATTAAAGAGTCATTACATTACGATTGTATCACAAAAAAGAGTCACAATTCCAGTAGTTTTGAATTACAACTTCGTTATCGGAAAGAAGAAAATAATTAAAAAGGAATTCACATTTAGTTATATACCTAACACAGAATTTATATAAATTTCTATTTAATTAATTGTAATATTATTAATAAAA
>JAQGCF010000138.1:0-13391 GCA_034699405.1 Hermanniella punctulata | reverse complement strand
AATAATTTTGCACTCATATACTCATTCGATTATTGGGCAACAATACTCATTGCAACAATACATGAGTGGAATAACTTTATTGTGATTGCATTGTTGCGGATTTTGAAATAAAACTAATATCGATTTATTAGTTTATAGTGTATAAAGAAGTATTGTATAAATTAGCATTAGTAGTATTATTAACTTTTGCTCAACTATTTGTCCGTTCATTTGACTATAAATATATTACTAAATATAGAAACTGTGAGTTTTGTTGCCATTAGTATTACATTCTTATTTAGAAGACGAACTCATTTTATAAATGCTCGTATGGTATGGTCTTCACCAACACTACACTTACTGTTAGTGCGTTTAATATATACAGTAATATCTGATTACCTAACTCTTAGCACTCCACACACCCTCACATCTACTTTTCGCTAGTGTTTCACTTTCGTTCTGCTCTCTCTCACTCTCTCCCTCCCTGTGCTCCCTTTCCTCTATGATCTCTCCTCTGTTTCTCTCTGTATACGTTGTATTGTCTAATGTTTGTGTTTGTCGAATGTGTGTTAACTGAGCTCTGAGTGAACGCCACTATTTCAGAATTCAGTATTTCTGTAGTACTCAAAAAAGTAGGTATCGATCTTTGTATTGCCCGCATGTATACACTGAAAGCAGAGTGAGTATAATAGAGAATAGTGGTGTAGACACACTCAGGCATTGTTAGTGAATAAATGTGTTGGCAATCGCCAATCACTTTCTTTGCTCGTTTCTCTGCGTTTCTCTATTATAGCTTTTTTAGTATTAGACAACCCGTCCGTCCCTTTCCCTTATTGATTAGTGTTGGCGACGTTTACTACGTTCATAAAGTTGTGTTAGTTGTGAGCACAACAGTACACAGCGTTCATAGCGTTCACATTCAGGTTTACATCTGTGTGCGCATTACCTGCCTTACAAACCAGATTGCTTTAATGCATTTTGATCTCACATTGGTTTGTGCCTGTGCTATGCCTATGCCTGTGCTATGCCTGTGCAAGCTATGCCTGTCAACTGCTAAATAGGTTGAGTCGCTTCACTTCACTCTCCAATGAGACTTATGAGACTTTATTAGAATAATACACTTTCACCTTATTATCAAATCTTCTGTTTGACGCCTCGATTATTCCACTATTTTATCATTAGTTTAACTCATATCCCATTATAAACAGCAAAGTATTACACAATAAACAACTCATTAATTGAATGCGTTAGTCATGTATTTATCATTCATAAACATGGGATGAATTTTGGTTTACATGCGCTAACTCACAAATATTTTTTATGTGGTCAGTTCTAAATGTTCATAAAGTTATCGGTGTTTATATTATGTAACAATTATTGATTGTTTAACTTATTTTACATAAAATAACTTTAAAATAGTAGACAAATGATTAAAGCAAATGAATAGATGGCAACACATTCACTACTTTTGAACAAAACTTTGTAAAACTTGAATATGTTTTGTAAGCTTTAATCAAATTATTTATTGTAATAGATATTCGTGTTATAATGACTCGAGTATGCCTGCTATGGGATGGCAAACTCAGCCACAACAGGGAGGCCAATGTCCTACACATCAACAGAGTGGTGGACCCCAACAACAATTATCAGTGGTAACCACTGTTTGGGGTGTCAAAACAAGTAATCAAAGCGGACCTCCAATGCCACACAACTACGCCAATTCCAATGGGCCGCCCACTAATGGCGCCTCTTCTGTTCCTTATGGCGGACCTACTGGTCACGATGGGTACGGTGGCTGTCCAACTACTCCTATGCCTCCACAAAAGTCTTACCAAACTCAAGCCATCACTCAAAGAGGACAATCTGGACCAGGATATGCCGGGTAGGGCTCACTTTACTTTTATTAGTTTCTCTTTTAGAAAGTTTATGACCCCAACACTTGTTTGGGTATTACTTACTACTCTAATGGGTATATCTAAAGAAATATTAAAATATAATATTAAAGCTTTGATCGCATTGTTTGAGAACTTTTAGTAACAATTATTGTATTATTGTTAACAAACTTTCAGTCAGTCTATCATTGGTTTATGTTTTTATACTTTAATAAAATTGATTTCTTTTATCTTCTACTGAAATATTCTGTAAATGATAACTCTCTGTACTTAAACTACATTTCCATAACTATAAAAGATTAGGATTTGCTTTAATTAATCTAAAAGAATGATAGAATGAATGTATTATTTGTTGGCAAATAATGTTTTAGTGTCAGTTCAATACATGAGTGTTAGTAAACCGAATGCGAACCTAAACTCGTTTGCAAATCGAAATATGAGTGCATTTTCCTCATAACTCATTATCGTTGACCCCTAATAGGCGTAAAAGGAAGCAACAGCCGTCATCTCCCTCTGACCACTTTCATAGATATGGTCCACAAGCAACTGCCACTGCAATGTCGGCAGGAATGAGTGCTGCTATTCCATCGTCGGGAACCAACTCTAACGGTGATTACCAGAATGGACCGACAGCCCTAAGCACTGCAGCATTGGTGGCCGCCGCCACAGCCACCGCTACGGCAACAGCTAGTGTTGTGGCAATGCAAGAAAGACAACAAGAAGTCCTAATGAACCCACAATACGGACCGGTTTGTTGTGATTGTATTATTCGCTATCATTTGACTAATCATTCAATGATCAGATGCAGGGAATGCACGGACAGAGCTATCAGACCAGTGGTTATGTACCACAAAATAATCAACGCATGACATCCTGTCCACCTTCAGCAATGAATGGGCCAATGGTTGGACACATGAACTCAATGGCCAATCAGATGCACAATCAGAATATGATGAACAACACCAATGGTATGAACCAAACGATGGCAATGAATGGTCCGATGGCTATGAATAAGACTGCAATCAATAGTGGTATTCAGCCAATGACGGGTCTCAACGGGCCTTCAGGTGCTATGTATGGCGGAGGGCCGCGCGCCAGACCCGGTCCATACACTAACCCACAACAATATATTACTCAAAAGAGACAATACAATACTTCTAGTGTTCAACACTATAATACAGGACCTGTTATGCAATCATATGGTTCTGTATCGCAGTCACCCGTTTCTAATTCACACTACAATTCAAATCAAGTGAGCGTTCAATCAATTCATATAACACTTGAAATACTCTAATGTTTTGTTTGTTGTAATCAATAGTATTCACCGAATCAGGGAATGCAATACACAAAGCCAGGAATGCAATCGATGCATCCGCATCAGCCACACCAACACCAGCCCCAGCAGTACAATCCCGCTATGCAAGGAGTACAGGCTATGCCTAACTCTGCCGGTGGTTATCAAACTCAAGTACAGCAACCAATTAAACCTAATATGAGAGCCCAAACACCTCAGTATTCGACGCATCCAAATCAGTATTATGCACAGGGAGGACAAATGAATAATGTAATGCCTCCAACACACGCAGTACACCACCACAACCCATCACAATCGCAATACGATCAAAGCTATGGCAGTACTCAATATTCTCACGCAAACAATTTCCATCGCGGACTCAATAGTTACCAACACTCACCAATTCCAGGCAATCCTACCCCACCATTAACTCCTGCCTCAAACATACCGCCGTATTTATCACCAAATCAAGACATTAAACCTACATTTGCAGACACCAAACCCCGTATACAAACTCAAAGTAATTGCTTTTAACATAACTTTAATAACATTTGAATAATTCGATGAATTAATTGACTGATTAGGAGATGAAGAGCTAAGGCTAACATTTCCAGTTCGGGACGGAATCATTTTAGCCCCGTTTCGATTGGAGCACAATTTGGCGGTCAGTAATCACGTCTTCCACTTGAAGCCAACAGTTCACGAGACCCTAATGTGGCGCTCAGACCTCGAACTCCAACTTAAATGCTTTCATCACGAGGACAGACAAATGAATACTAACTGGCCCGCATCGGTACAGGTGTCAGTCAATGCAACACCACTCATCATCGATAGGGGCGAGAATAAGACATCGCATAAGCCTTTGTATCTCAAAGAAGTTTGTCAGTCCACCAGAAATATGATCCAAATAACAGTCACCGCGTGTTGTTGTGTACGTCTTATCACTTGTAGTCTTAGATTAGATTTTATTTAATATTATTATTGATTTGTAGTCACATTTATTTCTACTACAACTCGTTCATCGGCCAACTGTGAGGTCTGTACTCCAAGGCTTACTGAGAAAGCGGTTACTACCACTCGACCACTGCGTATCCAAAATCAAGAGAAACTTCACGAACGGCGCCATTACTCCAAATCAAAGTAATACGTCTGGAATTAACGTTGAAGAAGGGGTCGAACAAACAGCGATCAAAGTGTCCCTCAAGTGCCCCATCACCTTCAAGAGAATCACATTACCCGCCAGAGGGTCGGAGTGTAAACACATTCAGGTATTTTCATCTCTATTTGTATTCTTTGATTTCACTAACGATTTCTTTTCGATGGAATAGTGTTTTGATTTGGAGTCATATTTGCAAATGAATAGCGAGAGGGGTTCCTGGCGTTGCCCCGTCTGCAACAAGTCCGCACTACTCGATGGTCTTGAAGTGGATCAGTATATTTGGAGTATATTAACCACCACTGGAATTAACGATTCCGATGAAGTGACAATCGACGCGTCCGCCTCTTGGAAGCCGTTCCACACAAAGACATTCAAAGAAGAACACGACGGAAGTGAGTCAACACTTGTCAACACTACTCAACACTTTGCAAACAAATACTAATTTATTTAATTATTTATTTATGAATTCAGTCGACCCCTGTTTGGTATCCAAGCGTTTCAAAGCGATGTCTCCCAACAGTATGTCTTTACCCACTTCGAGCTCTTGGGAACTCGGACAGGGATTGTCGCCATATACTCCTCTCCCCACCCCTGATATGCAATGTAAGTGTAATTTAATTACCCTATAATCCAATTGTTTACCTCATGTGTTGCATATCGATAGCTATAGCGAACGGTCCGGTATCTAATGGTCCGATAATGAATGGCTATAACTCTGGATTAGTGAATGGCTTTGAGTTTCAGTCGTCTGCGTCAGACTTCGCCCCCCTTTCACACGACGGCAACGAAAGTATGTTAGACCCGATCGCAGCGATGGAGAAGTCCCTGAGTCATCACGAACAACACATGGGTCCCCCCGCGTTCGCCAATGACACCACACCTGTAAATAATGTAAGAGTCCATAACAATAACACGACTACATCGACACCACATCAGTCACAACCAACACAAGTGCACACCAACAACAGTCACGGACCAAACACACCCAACACCCCATCGTCATCAATCGTAACTCATGGCGGACCCCATACTCCACACACACCTCATACTCCTCATACACCACATACACCCGGCGGAGGCGGTAATGGAGGCGGACCTCCGAGTGTGACTCCATCTCAAGATCCGGGAAGCGTTGAAGCAGTGAATCACAACACAACTCAATCCACTTCTTCAATGTCTCATTCGAACGATTTGGGAGATCTCAACTTTGATCCCGCGGCCATTATTGATGGCGAAGGTCAGGGCCAGGAAGGACTCAATGTATGTACAAATGAAACACAAAATACAATTGATTTCCATATAATTATATTTGTTTTTGCCGTTTTTCACGCAGTTATTACCCGAAAACGTTGTCGACCCAATGGAACTGTTATCCTATTTGGATACTCCCGAGCACAGCGGTGGCAGTTCATCTCTGAACACAACAACAGTTACTAGTAGTACAATGAACTCCAATAGTTCATCGGTTAACGATGACTTACTATCATTGTTTGAAACGTAATTCACTGTAATTACGATAAAAATATTATTATTATTACTATTATTATTATTATTATTAATATAATTATAGACTAATCATAAATAATGTACAAAATGGTAAATAATTGTTATGTTGTTATATTGAACTTTCGCCGAACAGTTACCTGCGATTCGACTCATTCACTAATTGTGTACACGATTTGCAGCTAAAGAGTTGCTATGAAAATGAAATCCAACTCAAATGGACTCCAATCGAATCGAACCCCAATCGCATACTATTACTATTGTAGTCACAAAATGACATTTCCATACATTTATGACTATTGTATGAAAGGATGCAAAACATAAAACATTCAAAACATTAGATAAGATTTGATTGAAAGCTCGAGGAATGAGTAATGAGAGCATTGAGAGCCAATACTTAGTGTCAAATAGTCTAACGCGCAAACATTATGAGCCAAAGAATCGACAAATAAAGTTAGTACAGTAGTAGCAAAAGAACTACTTGTTTTGGAACTCATTCCCACCTTAAAATTGGTATCGCTTTTCTGTTTTGCTTATTTTGAGGATTAAAAGCAATACATTGTATCGATATTTCATATGCAGCTTAAGATTAACTAAACTATTGTAATATAAACTCTATTGTAATCAATGATTGAAAAGTTGCTAAACGTCTAAACGTTTCCATATTTAAAGTTTGCTCTGATTTGTCTCCCTTTTGAAAATTAATCATAAATTTAATTAAAACTCTGTTAAAACACTTTAAAGCTATAAAATTAACGAATTCTTTATTATTGTAATGTCTTCTATTGTCTTGTGATAGAGTAAAGGGAGGGAAATACAGTATATAACTTATAACAGACTTGTTTTTTGACAATTAATGGCAACTTTTAACATATGTACAGTTAAGACATGCTTTTTATATACCTCGAAGAAACTAAAATTACAAACAAATGTCACCAAAATTTTGATTCTGTGTTGTATTATATTATTATATATTATTTCATATTATTTTTTAGTAATGCTTTATAAGACTCACTGCCAAAACAAATCATTGTTTCTTTCGTTCAATTTATTATTTTTTATCAAAAATCGAGAAATTTTAAGCACAAACGCTCTCATAAAACAGTGGTTACAAACAATTCCTGTATTAGTGAATATTTGCTGTACAGTATATGCAACAAAAAAATGCATTTATCGATTCTGTAAGGCTTGTGTCCTCCGGTGCAAACATTTATTGGATTCAAGCTTTTCAAACGCTTATTTAAATCTTAAGCTTAATTAAAACCCTCTTATAGTAAAATTAATTATTGTTGTTATATATATTTAAAAATAAAAAGTACTCAAATTCATTCATTTTTTGATTTCATGTCATTGTAGTAATAGATTATATTTATAATGAAATAAAAATTATTTCATTCAAATCTAAATAAAATATTGCATTTGTTTATATTAAACGAAGTAATAAAAACTTAAGACTATTGTAATTCTTTCGGACTTATCATTCATTCATATATTAAACCAAATAATTGTTTCAATTATTTAATTCCAATATTTATTGATTGAATCGTTGGCTTTGGATTGGGCTCCAGGAGTGTCACATCCTATAGATTCTATAAGGCTTACATTTGAGGACTGAAATGAAACGGAAGGCATACATACTTTGCCACAAATATATCAACACTGGGTCTCATTGCGACTAATTATTGTTAATTAGTCTAAAAATAACGCATTTATTTAAAACTTTATTTGAAATATACAGTACTTAAAGAATATTTGCAACAATACGTGTAATTAATTACTAATTATTAATAAATTATTGATAACTAATCGTTTGTTAAATAATTAATAATTAAATTAAAGCTCGACTTTTGTGTTACATAAGAGTTAACAAAATTACACAAAAAATTTTGAAAAGTGAGGCAAAGATTGTTTAATACTATTTATTGCTAATGAAGTGAAATAATTCAAAACTCTTTTAAATTAATTAATTTTTTACTTTTAGTGAAATATTTCAAATATTGTTTTCAATGATTGAAATAACAAATGTGTTCTGAAAATACAGTTTTGATATGTTTTTTGAATATAATTTTTTATCGTTTTATACTTTGAATTGAATTCTTTCAAAAGACTTTTTTGTGTCAAAACATTAAAATAAATAATTTTATACCAAAAGCAAAATTATGGTTACTTTTCAATACTTGAGTGAAAACGTCAAAAATGTTTCGAAATTTTTGCGCAAACTTTTGAAAACAGTTTTTCGGATAAACTCTTTTGTTAAATAAATTTCAAAAATAATTGAATTATTGTCTAATTATTGTGTTCAGTGTTGACGTCTACTAAACTTCTAGTCCTCAATGATCGCGCCTACGGAGGAAACAGTTAATAAATTATTTGGGGATATTGTGATAATATGATAAACCTCTCCCAACACTTGTAGCGGTGTTTTACCGGTGGCTTTTGCCACTCTGTGTTCGATTAAATAAAATATATATTCGTCGTAAAGAAGTCGAATCAAATGAAAGGATCCAAAAGAAGAGGCGGAGCGTAGGGTTAGGTCTCTCATCACAAGAGAACTGAATAATAGGACACAAATGGCATTATTTTTAATCATTAATACTAACTATTAATAAACTATTACCTATAAAACCCCCACTTGAAAAAGAATTGTGTGGCAGACCTGACGTCATCATCATTTAGACACAACTCAAGTATCTGTTCGCACCAAACGCCCCATTTGTCAAATGGATTGCTTTCTTGAAGTAAGAGCTAAAAAGGATTCGATTATTGATTTGAAAATAAAATAATTTTGTGTTTACTTTAAAACTTTGCTCAATCTGTTCGACCACTTCATCGTCACACTGACAAACCCATGAGGCCTGTTCCTAGACATACAACAATACAACACAAACTAATTAGTTCATATGAGGAGATGAGTTTTCACTTAATCATCGTATCCTTCCTGTGTCTCAAACGGTTCCATTTGTCGAAAAAATACGACAAATTTTATGACAAATGCTTTGATTTCTATTATTTGTTTTACTTAAAGTCAAAAAAGGATTTTGTTGTGAATTAATGTTAAAAGTATTTAAATTTTTGATAAATGGTAATAATGTGTAGCTCAGAGGGCCCGGTAGCTCACGAGACAGTGGATTGTATATTTGTTCACTGAGTTTACAGCTACAGTTGGATCGAAACTTTTCTCCGTTTTTAACTCTTACGTGGTTTTTTGGTTGAGTCGCACAAGTAATTACGTTAAGTTTAATAAATCTATTAATTATTGAATTTTGTGAACTATTTTGTAGTAATATATAATTCAAAGTCAAATCACTTTTTTATACAATTTTAACATTAATTGTCAAATAAAATCTTAACGTTATATTGAACTTAATGTAATTACTTTTGTGACTCAACCTAAAAACACCTAAGAGTTAAAAACGCAGCAAAGTTTCGACATAAATGCATTAATACATTAATACCTCAAAACGTGAAACAACGGAAAAATTAATTAAATGTCGACTCATATGATATAAAACAAAAAAGGAATTCATGTTTTTCTTGTGTCCAAAACTAAGTTTAAATTTTGCAACTTTTAGGAAACGATCACAACTCTAATCTTAACGCTCTATACTATCTGTGTTTGACAATACCTGAACATTCTTGAAGTCGACTCGATTTAAATCATTAATCATTTGATGAATTTGTTGTTGATTTTGAAGGACAGCTCTGGCAGCAGATGACAAATGGTTTAGTGATGTGTATCGCCTAAGAGTATGACTAAAAGCCCCCACAGCCGCCACTTTCAACAAAACAAATTCTTCTAAAATTATTATTAAATAAAAAAATATTAATAAAAACAATGATTAGAAGCGTTTTATATATAGTGAAGACTTGCCGTCATATCCAACCAATGCATTAGTCATCCATTGGTTTATATTTTTTGCAAAATTTCTGATTTGTTGCGTCAGGTTTTGTGGAATTGGTCTCAAGAGGTTTGGAAGTAAAAGAGATGAAATGATTGCGTTATACATCGTGTAATCCGTTTGTATTATCCAATCGGCGATCGCAGGAATTGTTGTCTCATTCGAGTCGTCACCCGAAGAGATGGTTAGCTGTTGTAATTGGGTTATTGTCATCAGTTCTACAAATGATAAAATAATTGTTAATAAATATAAAAAGCAATAACTCATTAATGAATGCCTTCTTTGTTGTCTGAATTGTCGGGTCTTTGCCAGAACTGCTGCCAAATAAGTTCGACTGAATTGAATTGTAAACCTCCCAATGCGTTAACGATTTCGTCATAATGCGAACGATATAATGCCGTAAATTTTGAAAACAATTTTTGCGTTTCGTTTGCGTTCATAGCGTCGGGTAGTTCTGGCCATACAGTCGGCAAAATCAAAGACGGATCGCCTAATAGTGTCATAAATAGCACAAATTGAGAATCAGTAGTAATGACTAATAAATAAACTAATTATAAATACCGATATATGAGAGTAAAACTTCAGGAGTAGCAGAGGTTACAGAGGTTTGGTGGTTATCAGTTGTATTGGTCACAGGCTTTGAACCTGTTTTCAAAAGGTATTAGTTTTACATTTTTCAAAATCAATGACTCACTCGAAGCAATAGAAGTACTTGTTTTCGCTCTTTTTGCTGGCGGTGTTGTCGAAGAGTCGGATCCACTAATTATTCCAGAAGAAGATCCCATGTCATTGATTCGAGCGAGTGGTGACCCGGGTTTGACACGAATGCCGTAATAATGATATTTCGAATTTCCTGTCAATAATCCAATAATTAATTCATTTTTATTTCGTATAACAATTACCTCTTGTGCCGAGTCTTCGTGTTCTGAGGCCAATAAACACCGATCGAATCAATTTACCAAAAGAGGCCGCGTTTACCGGTTCTATGCTATGCTGTTGGCAGTGCTGTTGATAATGGGAATACAATGTCGAACGCGGTAATGACACCCCTTTTATACGTAATATTTGATTATTTATAACTAATTCATAGGTTTGTGTCGAATATCTATACCTTCAGCCGTTTCATAGTTCTCGATAAGCCATTGGACCTAAAGTTAATGAGTAATCGATTACTAATAACTTATATATCGTATTAAAGTACATATTATGTGCAATCGGTTAAATGGTGTCATATATTGGATAATACCTGTACATGACTTATGATATGCACACACATTATGTACTCTTATTATCCATTATTGTAAACTAAACACTATATAAGAACTAAACCATAAAAATCAATACAATTCAAGAATTCCTTAGAAAACGAGTGAAAATCAAAATAAGTGTTAAATAAAGTTTATTTAATCAATTGAAAGCAAAACAGAGGTAAAGGAGTTAAGACATTACGTGAACGATATCCATATCGCGAACATTTTGGTGCTGTTGTTGAAGAGAAGCGGTATTAATAGAGGCAGAAACAGTAGCGGTTGGATTCGTTGGGTTATGTTCAGCATGAAGTGTAAAGGGATTTATAAGCAAAGCAGCGGTAGAGTTAGAGTTTGATTGTAGGCTTTCGTGTTGTAGTTGTTTATCCTTTGTTTGTTTGCATTAAGAAAATTATTTATGAAATATTCATTAATTCGTTCAATAATTGACTCCTTTTTTGACTCTTTTTCGATATTTATTACAAGTTTTCAGATAACTCTAAAAAATCTTATATTCAGTCACGTTATACTCTACTGCTATACTGTACAGCACTTGCGTTTTCTCTTAAGATAAGCTAACGATTGCATTGGTATTCCGTATGTTTTGCACACATAAAGTTTATTTAGGGCTACAGTAATATTGAAATGTTTTTGAAAGCTTTTAGAAAAGAATTGAAGATTTGGTTTAAGAATAAAAACATTTTACGGAAAACTTGTAAAAGAGTTCACAATTAGTATTCATTAAAAGTTAGTATTAATTAATAGATTTGAGAATAACTTTTGTTATTAAATGAGAGCTCACTTACAGTCTGAGGTTGGACTGAAATTCTCTGTTGTTGTTGAGTTAGTAATTGCTTATACTCCTCGTCCAAGACATGGACCAATAGATATTAATAGAAAATCAACGGTTAGTCAAAGATTTAAGAAATTAGTGTTAAAAGAGAAACACATTTCTAAGGATTTAGTATTGAATTCAAAAAATGTTTGCAATAATTGTGTAAACATACTGTTTGTGGTGAAGTGCGTTGTGCTCCCGATGCACCTGTTAGTGTAGGGTCTGTTTGCTCCATAACTAAGTAGGTTCCATCAGTAAGTATCTGATTTACTCCCTATAAGATTAGCAATGATTTGATGGTATTGTTTAGTCATTTGAAATAATAGAATACTTGAGAATAAGTTACACTTGAATTGTAATAAGCAGTTGCAGTGGTATACGAGTCGGTCGTGTAATAAGTCCTAAATAGTAGGCATTGTTTAAAACGATAAGCAATTAATCATTAAAATGAACAGACATTGCAGACGCAGAGTTGGCTCCATTAGTATAGGCAGCGGTAGCAAAGTCTTCGAACCCCGACTGTCCGTCATCTTCATCGGTAGAAGCAGTGGCCGCACCCGAGGCTACTGTTCCGCCATCTAAAGCAAACGCTTCATTAGTACAGGTATTAGTTTAAGTATTTATGGTATCTCTACCGGATTGCTGTGTATTACTTGTCTGTCCCGCACTCTCAGGAGAAACAGCGACAGCAATGAACTGTCCGCCACTCGAGACCTGAACCACAACGGGTTGACCTGTAATGCAATTGTTTTACAATAACAACAAAATGATCCAAATTTGTTACGCAATGCTTAATACCATGAGCTTGAGTTGTGTGCGATGGGGCCACAACTGTTATCACCTGAGCTGTAGTCGCGGCTGGAGTTGCAGTGAACTGCTGTTCGCCTTTGATATTACCTGATATTGCATTGGCAGCTGCAGTAACAGACACAGGAACTGCCACTGTATGCTCTGCTGATACTTTTGTGCTAACAGTGGATGTGGTGGTAGTATTCGAAGCCGTTTGTTGCATATCTGATCACTTTATATAACTTTCTAACGCTTACCCAAAAATAGGATTCGCTAAAAGAAATACTCATTTGTTTGAATTGGTTTACAATTATTTAAAGAAATTATTACTTAAATCTTGTTTTTTACTTAAACTTAAATTTAGTCATATTTTTGTTACATGTAAATGAGCCCCACATGTAAATTGTTATCTATTACAAAGTTAAACCATTGTAGGAATAAAGTGCACTCCATTTGTGCTTAAGCTTTCCTTACAGTAATTGGAACGAATAGGTGATAACATGACTAAAGTTGAACTCAATATTTGGTTTTCTTTATTACAATATTTTATAAGTTTTTGCATTAAAAGTGAATAAATTTATTAATCGATTAAATGGAAAAATATTGAGATTTGAATTGATTTGAATAGGAATTACGTGTCTAAGAGTTTGCTAATTAAATATTAGGGTTAGATATTTACCAGTTATGTAGTAATTACTGGTAAAGTTAAGTAAAGGTATAGTTAAGTAAAGCTCAAAAATCTATTTTATAAGTTTGACAAATAATTGTCGGATAGAAATGTAATGCAATCTGTA